>JBAIZL010000001.1:265960924-265973424 GCA_036971475.1 Prosapia bicincta
TGGAGTTTCAGAAAAGGTTTTAATTATTAGCAAAACTTTCTTTACATTAAATAAAATTATCCCATTAGTAATTTAGTAATAAAGATTTCACTTATATTGCTTACTTTTTCAAGTTAATTTTCGCTGGTGTTATAATATTTTTTATAAATATTGTTTTACTTGGTTATTTTTTTATTTTTCTTTCGGCTTGTTTTTCCTTCGTACGTATTTTCAGGGCTCACTTCCCTCATCTTCAAATTCAATGATGTGTATCATATTTAAAGTTCACTACACATCTTATTATTTCCAAAACTCACAACAATATAAGTTTTGTGTTTAGCTATATTTCAAAACATAAAAGATTTTTGAGTATACTTGAATTAAAAGCGCAACCGCTGTAGGAAGAAACCAACTCAGGAGTGAAATCAGAAACTAAACAGGTTAAAGTATATCACATTCTCTTTTATCTTATCAATATTTGTATACTTATGATAATGTAAATTATTTGCCATTACTATCCTTTTAATTGCTTTATTACTTGGTGATTTTATTGTAATCATAACAACCGAAACCGTCTTATTTCTGTGAATATAGAAACGTAATCTAGTCACTTCAAAATTGTGCAAACATAACACAAGTATAAAGTTAATATATAAATACCGCAGTCAATTGTCTCCTCTAATTTTTCTTCTATCTTTCTCTCTCTTCAGTTTTGTTCTAAATTTGGACATAATAAATCGTGTCCTACGTGCCAGCTAAAGCCATATTTAATCTAACCTTTTCTCCTCACTTATGGATATTCTAAAGCGTGCCTACTTTCTTACGTACAATGTCCGAAGTGATCCATTCTGTTCCGGATTACTATAATACTGTTTAGCTTAGAATGGATCTCCGTTTACGGTAATTCCCGTTTTTCCTTGCATTATTAATAGGGAGTAATATGGTCTTATGATTTCAAGATTTGGTAATTATTGTGAAAGAACTAAGTATAGCTTTATAAATTGTTAGGTAAAGATACTGTACCGTGTACATATACAGTCGAAATACAATTACCCGCATCAATTGAATCCGAAATATTTGGATCTTTTCGAAATGTCAATTTTATATAACTATTGTATTATTTTGTATGTTAATTTCTATATGTAAAACATTGTATATTCAATTATATAAACAATAACCTAGAATTAATACCACATTTATATTAAAACCGCAGTGAAAGTGTTCCATGAAATTTTAATTACAATAATTAAAAATTGTTTCATTACAAATATCCGAAAAATTTCAAGATCAGCCGAAATATTAAACTTACTCGTCTTTTACAATAAATAGTAAAATTTCTCCGAGATCGTTGCCAGATAAATTGTCAAAATGCCTGACTGTCGAAAACTGTCTAATTATAAATCAGAGGGCAAGATCGCGATTCTTTGTTCTTCCTGGCAAGTGTAATTCTACAATACATATAACTGTATTCGATGGTTCATCCCACTAAGTGATAAATGAAATCTCTACACGCCTTTTTCAGCTTATATGCAGTTATTGATGCTACGAGGCTGTGTCTCGTGCTGGTTAGGTCAGAAGGTAGCGCAACAATGGACATACTAAATTTTATAAAATCAATGAAAAATAAAAATCAATAGCTCCGAGACAGCCAACATAGGTATAACTTTAAATGGCATTTATTAAGTAGGCCTTAGTAATTAATGATTAAAACTTCAGTCATTATTAAGCTACCATATTAGATAAATATGTTTAAATATAGTGTTTGAAATAATATGATTTAACATATTGTTACTGTACATACGGAAAGTCACAATATCTACGGGTAGTAAAAAAGATTTTACATGAAATAGTACGTTTCATATAATTTATTCAAATTAACCATTTCAGAAAATAGTCATTTCTAAAAATAGTTATATTTCAAAATAATTTAAACATAACCATCAAGTAACCTCCAAATGAAAACAAAAATGCCATTAGCGTCGGTTTACTGCCATGGTTGTTTTCAGAAACATTATTAAAACAAAATTAAATTTAATACTCTAGGTTTAGTAAATGCTTAGTAGATGGCAAAGAAATGATATATGTCAAAGGTGACAAATTTATATATTATATTTTTACAAATCATTTCATTATATCAATACCGATTTTAATATATTTCGTTGATGAATTGTTACGAGCTTATTGTTTGATACATATTCTTGACCTGCTGTTGAAATAACACTGAATAGAATCGAGTATAGTCTAGTAGTATCCGTGGTTAGGAAATGATGAGATGTGCATTAGGAGTGCTAGCAGAGTTTGTGATGTGCATTAAAGCTTTATAACTATTAATTTTTCTTACAGACAAGGGCTGCTTATATTTATATTGCAGGCACTCTACAGTGCTATGTATTTATTGCAGTACGTGTACATAAGTTTATATTGTTCCTTTACAAACACGCCCGGAGGAAGATTAATCTCCCCCCCCCCCCAAACAAAGCTTGACGCATTCCGTAACCACGAGAGGCGACAGTATTCATCAACCTAAGTTACTCTATTACAATTTACTTTGTCTGAATGTTTCATAATGAAGATAACATCACGTTAAAATACATTTAGTTATTGTAGGAAAAGAACTTTATGAGTTTGTAAGTTTCTTAAATTATTTAATTCAATTTTGAGAAAGTTATTTGAGATTATTACAACCAAATGAATGTTCACAATATACAAATTTTAATTACAAATTTCAATTAAACCACTATTCCACTTACTTTAGTTTTGAAATTGTACACCTCCTTTGACAAATTATAGTATATTTCCTCTGGTTTCTATAGCATTAATAAGTATCAATGTTTTGCTTTTTCTACATATTTAATGATAATCTGTGCAGTTTCTTCTCTTCCACACAGCATCGAAATCAAGTTAACGTTATTTTAAATTAAGTCTCTTCTAATAATTTATAACTTACTATTTATGTTTATCGCTAAAATAAAAGCACTTGTGTAAACTTGGAAATATGAATGAAATTCAAGTATAAATACTTCTTTTAATAAGCTAAACTCTAAAGATTCGATTTTTTCATAAATGTTTTATTTTTTCTACTCAAAGTTTTAAACATCACGTTGGGTTAACAATTGACCAATCCATAAGAATAACATTTAAAACTTGAGGTACGTACGATTCAACACACCATTATGTAGCACACGTCTACTTTACAAGTCTAAATTTTACAACTTTAAATTTGAAAAAATAATTGTATTAAATAAAAATAGTAGATTTTAGCTCGTGGTAAGTAAGTTCTTTCTATGAATATAACCGTTTTTAAAATCCAATATCATTTCACACGTTTGCATAACTTGCGTTAGGACTTTGCGTCAATTGTTTGTTATGATTTGATTAGTATCTTATTTGTAATTTGTATATATATATATTTATGTATTACTGATTTTCTTACCAGTAAATGTTTACAGAAAATAAGTTTATTTTGTATTACCTCATTATAAACATATTTTTTCAAAGTATTTACTATTATGAATATCAGTATAATACATGTTCGGAACATGTATATTTGTAATACAGGCTCAAACAGATAACACGGGGCTGTGTATGCAATTTAATGTCAGTGATACCATGGAACTGTGTAACCGTGAACGAGTAATGAAAGTAAGCTAATATGAACAGAATATGTAATGTAGGTTCTATTTAGTTAATTTTTCTAGTTACACGAAAAGTTTAATATTCCTAAAGTAAAAGAGAATAAAAGTTCAAGAGTAGAAAAAGAAATGATTTAGCTACCATTGGTTGGTCGGAGTAACATGAAGGATGTAAACGCTCAGCACTTCCCTTATGGGGACCTTAAAGTAAAATTTCAAACAACAAACACGTTGCACGCAACACGTAACACTCCATGTATTTGTCTAAGTGTTGTACTTATCTATGAAAATTACAAGGCAGTAACGTTCTAAATAACTGAAAATTTATAACCATAAACTGTAAAAATATTTATTATAATTGTTTTGTACATTCAAGAGAAACTCATATTTGTATTACTTCCATATAGTTTTACTAGTCTCTCTATTTTATCTGAAAAATGTAGAGTAAAAACATCGCACTAAATTAGGTAAACATTTTACAACGTGTGGCATAAACGCCATTTGTCACACGAGGCTGAGGTAATGTAAATGTATTCATGAATTTTAAATGACAAAGACAGAGCTATTGGAAAATTATGTAAGTTCAAGTTTGCTGAAAAAACGAGCCAAATAGTTAAATAAAACAATTCAGTAAATACATTTATTACTTCACAATTAAATTCACAAAACACTAAGCTTGTAGAATCTTTATTTTGGCCCTCCACATATTGACGGAGACACTCAATTCCCTATTACGTCAGGCGCTTCCCTTGGATGCTGTTTTAGGGAGCCAATATATACAGAGATTTATAAAGTGTGAGAAATAACTTTGGAAAATCTGAATTATCAACTGATAAAAAATGACGAAATAACGCCCATCACTTAACTTTGTGAATGCATACATTTTACATAGCTTAATATTTGAACACCTCGTAACTTTATTTAAAACTTTAAAATACAACAAACTGAATGTTAAAAAAAAATATTTTTGTTCTGATAAGAAATAGAAACTAAATGACATTTGTTTTCCTAATATAACTAAATGTATTATTGAAAAGATATTGAATAATGAAAATAAGCTATAATAGCCGTTCAATGTGCCACCGAGTCCACAAAAAATTCATACAGACCCATTATTATATCATGAATGATACGTAAATTACTACTTCACCACTTGTACAAACAACTTCCATATTTCAAAGTCATGATGATTTATGTTATAACAAGAAAAGACAAGTAAAATTCGTATTAGTAAAAAATATATGTTTCACTGCATTTAAGAAAATATAATTTGCGAGGAATGTTCTGTAACTAATAAAAACGGGGCAACATTCTTTTACCGATAACCGATGTTATCAAGTTAACCTGTATTAATAGTTAAGGAACAGAATCAAGAAAAATGCTAATATCTTTATACTAAAAACAAGTAGTACAAAAATTTCTTTTTAAAGTCAAATGATTTCTGGACAAAACAAAACTACCCCAAGATTTAATATTTCTTCATACTTTTTATGACACATTTGTTTTGTAAAACCTGTAAAAGATGCTGGCTAATAAAAGAGTTTGCTAATTTCTTTGAACATAATGCTTCTTGGTAAATTTACATTATTTCCTGGCTGCTTCATTTTTTTCCTAGAACTTGATGTATTGGTTGCAGAATAAATTCTTTCCACTTAAATCAAGAAAGAAAGATATTCTTTTATTGTATTTCTATTCTATATTTGCAACTAATATAAATATGTATTGGCATATGTCAGAACTATAATATTAGGTGGGTAAAATAGAATTTGAATTTTCTTGCAATTTTCTTTTTCCCTATCTATGTATCCTGTTGGACTATTTTATTTATTTGTTACTATTTATACGCTTTTTCGTCGCTTGCATTGTGTTGTAGTTTCTATTCACTTTCCTATCAGATTGTCCGTTTGTGACGAAGCTTCGATAACGTTAATCCAGTTTAATTGTTTATTTTATTATTTTCATTCCTTTTTATTACTAGAGCATTATTTATGATATTGTGTGTCGAAAATGCAACAATTAAAATTAAGGAGAGTGTGAACTAATAGAAGGAATTGAAACAACTTCATAGGATTATAAAAAAAAGTAACTCTCTTGCTAAATGTAAATAAATAATTTGTTAAACAGGAAAAAGGCGGTATTTTAGGAGCCGGTGAGTTATAAACAATATTACGCGTATATTAACTATTATTAAAAATAATATTACATATGAGTATAACACTGAATTTCCAATAGACGGAAAATACTGACAGATACCAAATACACGCGAGAACTGTAGAAGAATTGTTAGTCAGAGAAAGATATTATGTTTAGCTTAATTATAAGAGTGAGTGAGGGGGCTTTGTGGCAAATACTCAGCAATAATGTCGTGACTAGCAGAGCTGCACTGAATTGCATCAGGGATAAGAAAGATTTATATACTGCATTGCATCAGGGATAAGAAAGATTTATATACTGCATTGCATCAGGGATAAGAAAGATTTATATACTGCATTGCATCAGGGATAAGAAAGATTTATATACTGCATTGCATCAGGGATAAGAAAGATTTATATACTGCATTGCATCAGGGATAAGAAAGATTTATATACTGCATTGCATCAGGGATAAGAAAGATTTATATACTGCATTGCATCAGGGATAAGAAAGATTTATATACTGCATTGCATCAGGGATAAGAAAGATTTATATACTGCATTGCATCAGGGATAAGAAAGATTTATATACTGCATTGCATCAGGGATAAGAAAGATTTATATACTGCATTGCATCAGGGATAAGAAAGATTTATATACTGCATTGCATCAGGGATAAGAAAGACTTATATACTGCATTGCATCAGTGATAAGAAAGACTTATATACTGCATTGCATTATAGATAAGAAAGACTTATATACTGCATTGCATCAGGGATAAGAAAGACTTATATACTGCATTGCATCAGGGATAAGAAAGATTTATATACTGCATTGCATCAGGGATAAGAAAGATTTATATACTGTATTGCATCAGGGATAAGAAAGATATGTGACCTTCTTTTTTTATTGGATGTTGAGCTATGGTTTTAGTTTAGACCTTGTACTATTGATGAGCAATGTCGAGTAGACTATTAAAGAAAATAACAAAAATAAATAAAACATAAGATTTTAAAAGTTTTATTTTTTTAAAGATACTTACATCTCTTCCGTTTGCACAAAGCATCTGACCTTCTAAATAGGTGCCACACCTGACACTTCAGGAAATATCTGTACGTATTCCCCCTGATTGCCTTTCACAATTGCGTGAAGAGTTATAAATAGAAGTTCTTTGAATAAATATTACTGAAATAAACGTGCTTAAAGTACAAATATATATCCCTGGCATTGTTCCTCCGGTTTGCATAAAGTACAGAAATATTTAGTAATTGCTTGGAGTATACGTGTTAATCTGTGGAAGGTAAAATTAATTATTTAGTTTTGCTATAACTGCTTTACATGTTTTGAGCAAAGGCAAGGACTGTTATTGTTGAAACATTCATACAACTACAGTAGCAACTTGACTTAATGTTTACACATTGAATTATCGTGTGGGAGTTTGATTATTGATTTAAATTAACATTTACCAATTCATCATACTCCGATCAAGCAAAGGCGTCTGGATCATTCTACATTTTTTTTCTTTTACATTTGTAATAGAAAACATTTCGCTTGATAGCGCAAATTAACTAAAAAGACCTACTTTACAAATTCTCTTCATTAGCTTTTCTTTGTTACCGGTTCAACGGTTACGATTGACGTTAAATTGCCTACACAGTCCCGTATTTTCTGTTTGAGTATGTAGAGCATACATACATGCTCCGAAACTTGTATAATACTGATATTCCTAATAGTAAATACTCACAAAAATACGTTTAAGGATTTAAATCAATAGAATAAATTTACCTTCTAGCGGATTACGGACGAAGTGTTGATGACGATATATTCAAACAGAAATAAAAGGGAGAGTAAGGCTAAGTGGTCGATGCTCGAGTGAAGTAAAATTGTTTATAACAAAGAGAACGTCTCAAAAATTGGTTTGTTGTTCTTATCAAGTATTGTATACCAAGATGAATAATATTAGAAGGCAAAATAGTTTCTACATTTATAGTCTAAACTATAAAACCATGTTGAACTAATAACTTTTTTTTTCAAGTGTCCATGATTCAAGTCCGATGTCGAGGCATCAAGGTTAGTACCGATCTTAATAATTGAATCCCCTGCAAGTTGTAACTTATGTTTATTTAGAACTCGTATGAAAGTTGTTTTATGAAGAATAATTAAACGAGTCAAGAAGGATAAGTGAGTCAAGATAAACGATTTAAAATGATCTTAGACTAACTTGACTAGTGTGCGCTCATGTAGAGTTTGTAGTTTAATAAGAAAGAAATGTTATTTAGCTTCCTCTTATTAGTTATCACAGTTTAAATGCTTGATAAGGGCAAAATCATAACTGTATAAAACAACTGTGGCGTAATGTTTAACATAAATAAATGAAACCTCTCAACCACAAATATTGTGGTTTAGAGGTCAACCTGCTTTATTTGTGGTTGAGAGGTTTCATTTATTATGTTAAACAAAGCCCCAGCTGTGAAAACGTCATCTCTGTAATAAATAAGTTACTTAACTCGCAAATAGTTTCATTATCTTTAAAAAAATCTTCCCAGCAATTGCTTAAATAAGTATGAATGATTTAGACTTAAAGGGCTTACAAATGTTTCTTAGCTTAAGTCTTGAGGAACAATTTTCCTTCTCTTGAACATTTGTTCTCTTTTACTTTTTAAACAGTAAACATTTACTTGACTTCACAAATTGACTAGAAAAGACCGATTTTTTACATTCTCTTCGTTACCTTACTTCGTTAATAGTTAATGTTTTCACAGATGCAGAGTTACCACTGACGTTATATTGCCTATACAGCCCCGTTTTTATTTTGCCAAAGTCTGTTGTAGATATATACGTGTTTCAAAACTTATATAATAAAGATTGTTATAATAGGAACTATGTTTAGGGATTTAATGTCAATAAAGTCAATTTATCTTATAAAGAGGTTAGGATCGAAGCGTGTACTTCAAGTTACACGTGTGACGTCATGGTGAGCGGCTTTCTTGTCTGCAATTGACTCTAATGTATATTTTTCTCTTTTAATACTTAATGTTATGTTATATTTATTTACACCTTTTTTATGATACACATTAAGGACTTAGATATATGATATACTGAAAGAGCGTTTGACGAAATAAAACTTTGTACATTGACTTTTCTCGGTAATATTATCCCAGAAAGAAAGAGTATGTTGTAATACACAAGTGAATAGCACGAGAAAGGCAAGTGTAATACGTCACTGAAAATGAAAGTTTGCCGTTTGGGGTGGGAGCGAGGGTTATGTAACCCTTGGCATTATCACGTGTGTAAATACAAAGTTTATAATAAATCCACCCATCCCCCCAAACATCAACATGTGGCCGGTGCATTAGGGAAATTAAACCGAAGGATTTGAGGAACAGCCAAATTCTGGGATGGAATTTCATTTATCACATGAGCGGGTTAAAGGCTAAAAGTTTAAAGGCGTCTTAGTAAAAGGTAATAGCAAGTCGTGTATTTATACATCTGTAGTTTTGCATTAGATATTTATTGGGCGGTATAATATTTAAGGTAAGATACAAACTGGATAAAACTAGGTTATAAACGACTCCTGTAAGCGCCTTTATTTACAGGCAATAGTCATTGTATTATTTGACTACAATTTAAAATCTACCCTAAGCCGTTGTACTCTCCGACAACCTCCCATATCCGTTCAAATCTTCTTTCTCCCAAATATCTCTTGCATGTTCTTGTTGTTGAGTTGTTTCCCTCCATAATCGGTTTATAATAACCTTTTTATAATAACGCTGGTTGATAAAGGATTTAATAGGTTTGCTTTCTAATTTTTTTATACTTAACTTAACTAAACTCGTAATATTTATGATATAACTATCGATTTTTTAAAAACAATAGTATAGCAATTAGAAAAGCTCTTTGTACAAAGGAATGATAGCCACTCTCACAAGAAATGTTACAAAACATTTGAACCAAATGATACTATTGCTTTTAAATACCCTGGTAGCCATTAAATGTTTAAACGGAAATCTCATTATTTATAAAAAAAATATATTCCTTTATGAAATATTTTTAATAGCAAAATAAAATACGGTTTGTATTTGTAAATCAGTGAGATCAATAAATACTCATTTTGTAAATGGTAAAACATCTTTTTAATATTTAAAAACAAAATCACCCAAGCGTTTGATTTATTTTCTTGCAAAGTTTGGCGCAGAGAGATTACAAACAAATATATTCTTTTTTGTTTAAAATGGTTTTGTTTAATAATTGTGTTCAATCAAATATTCATTCTCACATAAAATTCTACATAAAATATCTATTTTTGTATAAGACGTTTAGTATGTTTCTAGGATCAAAATAGCTATTTTTTAAGTGAAAAAGCGAAATGGTGTTATTTTTCTCTTTAGGTTTGTAGCCGTATTCTTTAGAAATGAGTAAAAAAATTTGTTGTTTGAAAATATGTCTTACCCAAACAATCGGTTAAACATATAGAAAGAGAACGTTTTTTTTATTTTTAGATATTACATTGGAATTTCCAAATAAATACCGAAAACTGTGTAAATATGAGAAAACTAATATCCCTTCTAATTACATGACGACCTAAAGCAATACAATGATACCATTTTTTTTTTCACTGATCCAGCAACAGATTTACAATCGAAAAACTATGTCAAGGAAATCCCGACAAATAATAATTGACAAATCTGTCCCTAAGGAACGCTGTGATTCCTGTAGGCTATATCTTATCCCCAAAGAATACAAGTTTAATGCTTGGAGTGAATAATTTATCTGGCAACGATCTCGGTGAAATTTTATTATTTATTATAGAAGACGAGTAAGTCTAATATTTCGGCTGATTTTGAAATTTTGCGGATATTTGTAAAGAAACAATTTTTAGTTATTGTGATTATAATTTCATTGAACACTTTCACTGCGGTTTTAATATAAATGTGGTATTATTTCAATAATTTCATCTTATTCTAATGATAATATTTTACACATAGAAATTAAAATGCAAAGTAATACATTAATTAAATAGAATTGACAACTTTTCGAAAAAAATCGTATTACAGTATTCGAACTATCTTTGTTCAAATGGAACTGGTCTCAATGTATCCGGGTAATTGTATTTCTACTGTATATGTACACAGTACAGTATCTTTACCTAACAGTTTATAAAATTGTCATTAGTTCTTTCAAAATAATTATCAAATCTCGAAGTCATAAGACCGTATTACGTTCTATTAATAACGCAAAGAGAATCTGGAATGGCCGTTAACGGAGATACTAAGCTACACTGTTTTATAGTAACCCGGATCCATACAGATCCCTTTAGACATTGGAGAGGTTAGATTAATGGTGGCTTTAGCTGGCACGTCGGATATGAATTATTATGTCACACATTTAGAAAAAAGCTGAACATAAAGAAAGAGAGAAGAAAAAGCGAAATTAGAGGAGACAATAACCTGCGGAAGTTATATATTAACTCTATACTTATATTAATTTCAACAATTTAGAAGTTACTAGATCATGTTCTTATATTCACAGAAATATGTTTCATGTTCAAAGTTTCAGTTATTATGAATACACGAAAATCATCAAGTAATAAACCAAATTAAAGACTATAAATGGCAAATAATTTACATAAGAATAAGTATACAAATATTGATATCATAAAAAGGAAATTTATATACTTTTACCAGTTTAGTTTCTGATTTCACTTCTGAGTTGGTTTCTTCCTACAGTTATTTTGCGTTCACTTCAAGCATATACGGATATCTTTTATGTTTTGAGAAATAGTTCAAAACAAACAACTTTATATTGTTGCGTTTTATGGAAATAAGAATGTGTGTAGTGAACTTTAAATATGATAATACACAGGAATGAATTTAAAGATAAGAGAAGTGAGCGCAGAAAATACGTGTCAAGGAAAAGCAAACCGAAAGAAAAATAAAAAAATAAACAAGTAAAAGAATTTATTTATATAAAAATATCTTAAACCTAGCGAACATTAACTTGAAAGTTAAGCAATATACGTGACATCTCTATTACTAAATTACTGATAGGATAATTTTATTTGATGTAAAGAAAATGTTGCAAATAATTAAAACCTTGCTAAAACCTTTTCCGAAACTCCAAAAATCCTTTTTGTATTTAATTAAGTCTCACTGTTAATGAAATTTATTTAACAACTGAAAAATTATTACGTCAAAATAAAGTTATTTAACGTTCTTTATCTATTACCACAGCGCAAATACGATTATCTTTTGCCAAGACGCGTTGAATTTGAACAAACATGGTTTTGAACAACAATTTGTTAGAAATTTTCTCTCCGGTATTTGTGCAAATGATCAAAGAAAAATGCAAATTGGCTCAAGTTAAAACCGATGTTGTTTAATAAGGTGAAAGGGAGTATGATGGGAATTTATTTCTAGACCTTGAAACTTCGTGTGGTGGGTAGTTGTTTGTCTAACTTTGAGAATGCCATGTCGTGAGCAGCGAATGATTAAAGTACCGACATGTGAGAACACGTCAAAGAATTTCAGGAATTTAATCCACCCCGGATTCTCTTCTTTAAGGAAACTTTTACGACAAGATAGCCGTGAGGGAGGAAACCTTTTCTGCGCTTTACGTTAAACCGTGTGTTTGTTTGTTGTGTGTGTGTGTGTGTGTGTGTGTGTCTGGGTGTGTGTGTGTGTGTGTGTGTGTCTGGGTGTGTGTGTGTGTGTGAGTGTGTTTGTGTGTGTGTGTGTGTGTGTGTGTGTCTGGGTGTGTG
>JBAIZL010000001.1:265975924-266033424 GCA_036971475.1 Prosapia bicincta
TTTTATACATAAACATGTAACTAAATAACAGTGAACACCAATTTACACGCACTTAATCCTTAAGTGCCTGACATTGTACTTATATAAGAATACTTTTCGTTCCAATGACAAAGTCATCATCAGTAAGTCTGTATAACTAAACAAATTACAAACTACTTTCCTATTTAAAAACTGAAACTCTGACTATAATTCTCAACACATAAATGTTAAAGCTTAGAGTTTGCATATTTTACCTACTGATGAAGATGAGTTTGTGAATGAAACATCAATGAGAAAATAAATGATTGAATTTGAATTTGCCCCTTATTATTCAGATAATACAGTAGGACATCTTTAAATCGTCACGTCCGACCCCGAGAGGTGACGAATTTTAGAAAAAGACGAACTACGGAAGTGATGAAATTAACTTGTAATTATGGGTAAACATGGCGCATAAATACGTAAAGAGATATGTAATGTAATTAACCGCTATATTAACCGCACTAATAACGAATTTGCTAATGGAAGATAATCGATATACGAGTGTTACGTCAAGTATAAACAGTTTAGGATTATTACCCTTTTCAAAGAACAAACACAAATCTATCCCAACCGGATACTATTCAGCTATTTTGTAATGTACACACACACACACATACACACACACCCAGACACCCCCCCCCACACACACACACAAACACACACACACACACACACACACACACACACACACATATATATATATATATATATATATATATATATATATATATATATATATGTATTGTAATGTAGTAAACATGTATGATTAATTATGGTAAAATTTTTGTCCAATGGAAAGACCATTGTGTGTTTATGAGAAATGTCGAAACCATCGCGTCACCAGAAGTTACCAAAAAACTTTGTTTGTATTAAAAGCGCACATTTTGAGCCGGACCAATACTTCACTGTTGGTCGCTAAATAAAAACATAGTCATGTATATATTTTACTAGTAGCTGGTAAGATTTTGTTCTTCGAGAATGTTTCTAGTCTTTTCAAAACATCAGTACCTCAATAAATTATACACATGCTTGTGACAATGTTGTCACAAATATAACTCTAATCCTTCACTTAGTAGGATATATTTCTTGCACTTCAGTTTTATTTTTAATAAATAATAAATTCCACATATTAGCTAAAACATTAAACATATTATATCCCATAAATATTGGATGTTCACTAATCATTATTCACTCCTAAATTACGATTTATATGTATTAATTTAATGTATTAATTAACAACACAAATATAGTGTAAACTATATTTATCTACGATTATTTTGTACTCTTTAAAGCCATCACAAATCAGGACGCTTTCATAAAGGATCTGATAGAAATGTTGTAGGATAAATAAGGAGGTTTCATCTGTCTTTTAAGGGCCGTTTAGAGTACCTTTAACAGATATAATACAACACTCGCTCTTATAAACACATACAACTCTCTCTATAATTCCTTTCTTAAATTATCTGACAGTACCTCTTGCTGTCTATGTCTATCTATCTCTTTCCCTTATTCACCCACATTACAGGAGAACAATGAATGTGTCATAAAAAGGTAAAAGTAGTGGGAGATAATGCTTCTGGAAGATGAAACTGACATCAAATTTTATGTTATATTTGTCTAAGAAATTAGATACAAAAATTATAAAAATTGAGTTAGCCAAGAATTGTACAACGAAAAAGGTTTAGTCCGCTGGAAACTTATGGCCCTTGGATCATAAGACCGCTAAAAACTGTAGTTCAATAGATAAACAAACCAAAAAATCTATAAAGGATGTACCATATTCAACGTGTTATCAGTAAAAGATTATAAAATAAAGAAAATGGGAGTTATACAATTTGGAGAAAAGTCTTCAAAGGCTGAAACGTAGGAAGTAAGTAATAGAGTTTAAGAAACATTGACAATAATAGTAAAAGGTTTCATCCCATTATCAAAACTTACCGAACAAAAGTTCAATAAATAATATTTTATATTTTATTACATTCGTACATTATCAAGTATCAGAAACTTTCATATGCAAAACCTGCTGTCCATGTATTGGTGTATGCTTGGAAATAAAGATATTTGGAAATCATTTGAAAGTTTCTCTGATATCGTCGAGTTTGTAACTGTGTGAGAGGAATGGTACATCCATTACTTTAAAGGAAACATCTTCGAAATAGGTTGCTTTGAAACGAAAAGGACAGCCTTATTTCTAAATTGACATTTTGATTAAAGTACGAAGTTTGAAGTAAATGTAAAGATGAGGTAAAAATGTTTTGAAATAAAAGAGAAATGAATAATTCGGGTAATCGGAATGTTAAAGCATTGATTTCATATTAAAACCAGTTCCTGAAGGAATTTCAAAGTTGTTATATTTGGTAAGTCTAAGTTTTATATTAGGTAAGCCTATGTTAATCCAAATTGGTGACATATATTATATTATATTAGTAATATATATATATTAGGTAAGCCTATGCAAATATAAATATATTCTAATACATAAGAGGAAGTGGGTGGTACGTTTTGCTGCAATGGCTCCCTAGCCACGTCGGCATTGAGGGAAAGAACGCGCAGACCAGCTAGCGAAGAAAGGTAACACCCTAATAATCCAATCCCTATTGACAACCAGAAGCCTGAGTGAATTAACAATCAATGAAAGGACATGGGAAAGCCAAAAAGAAACGAGTGCCGGAAATATATGAAAGAGCCTGGCGCAGACAGAGCTAATACCACATAGCCTACCTAGAGTGGAAGCTGTTGCCAGATTCAGAATACTTATGGGCCGTGACTATCAAAATCTATCAAAGACTATACTATAAAACAGGAGTAGAACCTTCGGATATTTTCCCTCTGTGCGACCGTTACTGTATGTAACTGTATGTTATATCTACTTTTTATATCCGTCTTCACGTCTCCTGGAAGACGGTTCACATCTTCAGAGCTTCACAGCTTTGGAAGACGTAGAAGAGTGAAGTCAGCATTGTCTCTACTGGGAGGCTAGGCGAAGAATGTAAGAGATGCCAAGACCTGACATTGGATAAAGCAGGTAAGTTTATAATGGAAATTATAACAAGGTCTTAGACACTGAAAATCAAGCCAGACGAAGAATTAAGAATGCAGCTTCACCAAGTATTAACCCCCCCCCCCGAAACAAATGCACTTGCTCACACACATAGTGAACAACAAATTAAATGAAGGAAAATCATCTGATGAATGGTAAACAGGTTGGATGTATGAAGACACACAATAGGGTTAAACAATTGTTGTAAAAATAATCTAGCTATTTCTATCTCTCACTTAAGCCAGACTTTACGACTAGATATTATTTGACCAAGATTTTGACGCCTATGATAGGTATTCAACTAAAATAATTCAAAATACATTTTGCTAATCTAACTACGTGACAGAACACTACGAGACACCTAATCCATCAACAGTTTAGCTTACCACTCCACTAAGCCTCAATCTACTCTAAAAATTATAAAATATGTTTACGAAACGTATGCTTATCTCGTGATAAAAGTTAATAATTAAATAGCAAAAACCACAAACTAACTATCAATAATTATTCCACAAATTCCTCTAAAACAATTTATTTATACTATAGCAATTGTACATGATGATGACTTTGTCAATGAAACATGTTTAAGGGATAAACTACTGGTTTTGAGTGTGTTGGTGTCATTATTTAATTAATTACTCAATTTAAACGTTTACGCAGATTAATGCCACGTTGCGCTGTGAGGTTTTTAAGTCGATCAATAGAAAATCCATAAATATATACAATCAATTTACCTCCGAACTTGCTTCGTTTTCGCACAAAATTAATTTAATTTTAATTTTGAGCGAAAGTACATACATTGAAATTAGCCACTCTAAATTTTAAAACTAATAGTTAGTACACATAATTACATAATTTCAAAATAATTGGATGTAATTATTATTTGTGTTCTGAAGAATATTGCAGAATGTACAAGTCCTCAACTGTAAATATCTTATGCTTAAGGTTACATAGGAAATATGATACACCTATGTCGAGCTATGTAATGTGTTTTAGGGCTAATGTTTTGTACAATACTTTTTAAACTCATCCACCAGGTAGCTTTAACCTAACGTCCTTCACGATATTGTCTTATGGTGTCGATCTACGATACTCTTGGGTGACCTTTCCTTTTTCTTCTTGGAGGGTGCATTGTAATATCTATTTCGACCATCAAGTTTTATTCCTCTGTAGCATGTTTAAGACCTACTTCAACTACCTTTTATCTACTTAGACTTCCATTTCGTGCCTAATTTTCACCTCCTATTTCGGTGATATCATCACTCTCGGACACACCTTCGAACGTATTCTACAGCAAAAATCTTTTCGTTATCCTACATTACTCTTGGGTTATATTTCGCTTCTGTAGCACCAAACCAGACCTTGTATTCACCTTTAGTTCTTTTTACCAATAATCTAGTTTCACCAAATTTAGTGTAGTGATTTAATAACGTTTATATCATTTTGTACTCAATATAATGGTTTCTACAGGTGTGCGAAAAGAACTTTGATCTTATTAACAATGTAGTCGCGGAATAAAAAACAAAGAACGTTCAATACGATTTCAAACATTTATGTTTAATAATCGCAGTTCTATCAGTTTTAATGTAAGTGACATGTTGTTTTCGTTAACATAACACATCCCAATAAATATAGTGCAAAGAGGAACATTGCAAAGATGTACGATGCGATGTGAGAGAGAGATAGAAAACCTGGCGCCACTATCCGCCCTTCAACCTTACGAGTAGACGCACAGACGCAAACGTAAGGTAATTTTTAATGTTTTGCATTTGGCGCACACAGCAATATAATATAAGAAGCATTCATATTTTACCAGCAGTGAAATTTACATTTCACTTTACATAAAGATTTCTGTAACCTAAAGCATATGAAGCCTAATCAAGCCTGCCCTGTGTGGAACTCCAGCCGAACACCCACTAAACCTTTTTTCTTTTCCGGCCCTTTGCAGATCTGACCATTGTATCACTGTGGTAGCGTTCTTCCTGGTTAGATTGCTCTTTATTAACTTCGGTGGTTATTATTTCTAAGAATGTTCTTGTTTGGCTTGGCGTAAACCATTGAGTTATACTTCAAAAATAGTATACTAATAATAAAAATAATCATAATAATAACAACAGCAACAACAAAATATAATATTAACAGCAAAAACAACTATAATATTAATAACAACACTAAGAAGAAGAAGAAGAGGTGAAGAAAAAGAAGAATGAAAACAATTTTGATAAATAATAAGAAGAATAATTGATGTAGTAATAATGATTTTTATAATTTCTTTTATTTAAATAAAGATATTAAAATTGTTTGTTTACAAACACGGAAATGTTCTACCTCTATACGGAACATTGGTTTCTAGAATACCTATAGGACTGACCACCTAGGCAGTGCTGTAACAAGACCTTTCCAGGTTTCTCAGTAACACACGGTCTACACACTACTGTAATACAGTTTCTATTTAAATTGAAATAAACAGAGTAAATGACAATATTATTTCACAAGTAAACAGTAGAAGAATGATACACGTTTTTGCTTCTTTTTCAAACCTTGTCTATATTTAAATATTTCTACGAGTAAATACATGTTAAGTTTAGTATACAGTATAAACTACATCAAAGTATAAGGACACCAAACGAAAGACTCAGAAATATGTATGTTCTTTAGATCTTAAAAATAAAAGTTTTTGTTATTACATTTAAAATATAACTGACCCAGGGAAAAATAGTTCACACAGTACATTAGAGACACTGTTAAAGTGGCGACGATACGAGACATAAACGATTGACGAGATGTCATTAATGAGGCCAGATGTAATAACACAGAAATAAATCTTGACAACTCCTAAACATATTAACAACAGCTGATACACTCCAAACTATCAGTTCTTGCATCTATTATAAGGTAGATACTGCACAGTTTGGATAGTCATAAACTATTAAGTGATTAAATAGAAATAAAGCTAGTATCATACAATGAACAGAAAGTATAAGGAAGCTGGAGGCATGACACGGATAGGTAAAACTAATAAAATATTGGTTTACATTTACTACTTAATAGTGGCTTGAGGTCCGCTCAAAACTTTTCAATCAAATTTTAAATTGCTGAAGAAATTTACATTGTTTGTTTTCATTGTATTATGAGGAAAATAAATCTTTGAGGAAAACAAGGCAGTTCTTATTTAATAATCGACAACGCTCCAACCATATCCTTCGTCCTTTGCAAAAGTAAAACGTTCGAATAAAATCAATCTGACATTTACAGAGTATTTACAGACCAGTATTGTTGACGGGAATTATAAATAAATCTTACCTTTCAGCAATGATCATATTTAAAATAGTGGTTTGCACGTCTAAAATGTGTGATTATTTTATTTAGAGTAAAAAATGTATTACCATGTTTTAAATTCGTCTTAATTTTAACATTTGAAAGGACTTTAATGAAATATGGGACAAATATCTTGGGCAGTTCTTAATTAATCATTGACAACGTTTCAACCATATACTTCGTCCTTTGCGAGAAAAAACGTTCGAATAAAATCAATCTGAGATTTACAGAGTCAATTTGTAAACTAAGTGATCAAAACCTTGTTTAGGTTACAGTTACAGTTGAAGCTGTATAACCAAGAATTAATATTATTTCCTAACTAGGCTATTTTAATTAAACTACTAGAAGCTCACACGGCGAAGGATAGGCAAAATTGATACAGGTATTTCATATGAAGTTTACCAGTTTAATTTGTGTTGGGAGCTAACAGCCCACCTTTAAAGTTTTTATATTTGTTAATTTAA
The DNA here is from genome assembly GCA_036971475.1 of Prosapia bicincta. Classification (NCBI taxonomy): domain Eukaryota; kingdom Metazoa; phylum Arthropoda; class Insecta; order Hemiptera; family Cercopidae; genus Prosapia; species Prosapia bicincta. The sequence continues at coordinate 265,982,768 of JBAIZL010000001.1, forward strand.
TATGTGAGGTGACTTCAAGAAACTTGAAAAAATATTCCTCAAGCTGTGTGCTCGTTGTTCTCCACATATTACAGGTTTGAAATAGTAGACGTATGTTACAATATAAAAAAGAAAATATTAATCATAATGCATTTTAGGTGTTGCAACGGAAAACAGAGTAACATGTAGCGTAAAATTCAAATCAGAATTAAGTAAAAAAGTGACGTCTGTAAGTCTCCGAGCTCAATCTGAAATCTGTGCCCACAAAAACATGAGTACTTTCGAAAATGTAAAAACACAAAAAACATCTCTTTGTAGCTTTAAAGAGATAATTCAGTATGAGTGTTGTCGCCTAAGAAGGACAAACAATTATTGAGAATAAATGTAAGAAAAAGGCACTCTTCATAAAGCTCCCTGTTTGAACATGTTTAAGGGGGAGCATGTATCACGTGTCCACACACTAAACTGAGGGTAACGCCACATTTACCCTAAAATATGTTTCTAAATAGAAGAATTTATTGTTTCATAAAAATATTTATTTATTAATTTATGAAAACTTTTGTTTAGGTTTGAATTAATTCGCTTTAGAATTCTTTGTACGATTCAAAAACGTGTTTTTTTTATTATAATGAAAAATGTTATGGAATGTAGGACAGCGTCTAGTAGGTAAGTCGGTAGGGTGAGTGAGTTTGGAGAAGCCTAACAATCCCTGGGTATCATGCAAGAGCGGAATTATTAGAATAATGGAGGTTGAAGTATATTGCTGAGCATTTCCTTCTCTAAATAACTGTATAGTCCACATAAACATTGTCTACCATTATATTTACTACTCCGATCCATCGGTAAAAATATCTTATGAGTGTCTTATTAGGAGTATCTTATAAAATTGCAGTTGCTCAGCGTTTCATTCTGTTTACTGTTAACCTGCTTATAAAGAGTTTTTAACAACTATCAGTTTTTGCATCTATTATAAGGTAGATAGTACATTCACGTATTTCCTAGAAACAGTAGCCAGAAGATTAAACATAAGAGGTTTAGAGATTGGAATAAATCAATTAATTCCAAATATTTCAATTTATAAAGTTCGTTCTAAGTATAAGTTGTGAAAAAGAGGGTTGCAACGGTGCGGTCGATATTATATTGTTTCTAATACAATGTTATTAGAGGGGTGTTAAAATTTTATTTTATAGCATATTGACGTAACCGTTTATGGATTTGTGACTTGCTCAGTAATGCGGTAAACCAACCAAACCATCTCAATAGTCGAGGCTTACTTGTGAGTAATTGGGCCCCTGCTGAAGTTGGAGAGTGTTACATCAAACCAAAAGGTTTTAGTGAGGTTTTAGAAAGTTGAACTAATAGTGTTAATAAGGGAAATTCAAATCTTTACCTAATTTCTGTATTGGTAAGCACAAGTAATGTGTTAAAGACAACGTTTGTTGTCAACTTCTAAAGTTTTACTTATTTTTTTGTTGTTATGATGTTTGTCAGAAATAAATAAAAGTAAACTCTACTGAGCACTGTGTGATATTGTAACCTACTAAAGCCAAGAGACCAGTTACGGTCTGAGATGACAATGAGACTCATCTCCCGAAACAACTGTTCTCAACAATCATACAAGTAAGAGCTATTATAGGCAAGTGTAACATATTTTAAAATGTTTTTAGTTAAAAACTAAAAGCTCACGTGAAGGTGGAAACAAATTGTATAATTACCAGTAATGCAAATACCTCAATAGAAGGCTTAGTTAAATAATATTTAATATAAAAAGTTTAATAGGCTTAAAACCTTATGTATATTTAATTGCACTCAGAGGATATTGCTCCATCGTCAACTTAAGTAACGTCGAAAAATCGACGTACCGCTTACCAAACCAGCTTTTTGGTTGTCTTGGCCACCAGTTTATTAGTAGGCATGATGGTAAATTGTTGGAGGCAAAGGGGATTAGCGCAGAACAGGCGAAGCTCCTATCCGCTTTACGTAAATTCTAGATGCAGTTATTTTAATCTGTTAATCTCATTGCAGGTATACCATATGGTGATGAAGAACTAGCCAACTCATGTAATCTGGTACATGACCAGTATGTTCTGGTATATCATAGAGAGGGGTTGAATCTATTATTCAATATATTATTATAACAAAGTTATAACTTAATATTTTGTAGACTATTTATTTGGTTGTTGTTTTTTGTTGTTGTCTTGTTTGTGTTTAACTCTATAAATAGCCAATAATTAATAATTTGCATCAGTAAAAATAACATTGTGTTTGAGGTGTTTTCTTCTCTTGTTGCAACAGAACCAGAATGCCAGGATGTATAGTGAAACAAAAATTGATACAGGATTCAAGAAAGCATTATCTTATTTCTCCGTTCAGTGATAAAATGTTACAGCTTAATATGGTTTGTCTAAATTACCACGTGTAAAACTACTAACCTCATAAAAAACAGACAAAAATATTTTACATTTGTTTAAAATACTGCATAACAAGGTAATTTATAATACAAACACAACGAAAAAAATCGACAGTTAATAGACAAGAAATTTAAAATGTAATATTTACATTATTACTCAGATTATGTAGCTTACTAAAGCTTACAATCCTCCTGTAGCATGGCTACTGCCTAATAAACGTTTTTACCTTATTTAAATGTATTTTTTTCAGTTTATTAATATTATATTTAAGATGTGCTGTCGATACCTACACCACATTTAATAATAAATTTTAACCAGTGCTTCTCCACCCTTAGGAACATACGAACCACTCAGTCTAACATTGAATCATGCATAGGACCAGCCCTTCTACCTCTTGCCACTACCATGCAATATTCCCTTGGAATTAGCATCAAAGCAAAGTCACTTTGCAATAGAATAAGTAAAGTACTATAGCGGATTGATTTATTTCTAACTAAATTATTTACATTATACAATAACACAACTATCCTCGTTATAGATGGTAGATTTTGTTTATTAATAAATTAATAACATTATATAATACGTTACTCTCGTTATAATAATGTTTGGCCTACTAAATTATATAAAGTCTTAGTTACAAATAATTTTATAAATTAAAAAATATTTACTTTAAAAGCCTGCTCGAACAATATTTGTTTAGCGAGACTTGTATGTTCGAATTTGTTTCAAAAGCCGATATATTATAAAAGTTTAGTTTTTGTTTTGAACCAATATCAAATAACTGCTTGTATCCAGTTGATTTCATTGTTTGTTTTTAATCAATAAAATTAGAATTGAAACTCTACATAAATATTGTCGAAAACACTGTCCCTCAAAGAGTTACAATAATAACCTTCTAATAAAAAAAAAAGAAAGCAACTATAATTCACTCTTTCTGCAAGTTTATTTGATGCCAACGAGGTTTTACTTCCACATTTTTTTAATTTTGCTTTCTTCAGTGCTCATAGCAAGACCCTCTCGTAGATCACGGGGAAGGAAACTCTGATTTAAACAAATTTAGAGGTAAACCAATGTGTGTATAGCTTGAACATAAACATACAAAACTCAGAAGAACTTAAAAGAACTACAATTTTAGAACTTAAGTATTGCGTAACTTGTGTCCCATTGAAATGTAACATAATTTGTAGGTAACCCATACTATTTGCATTACGATACAATCACATTTCTATAACCTTACAACAGTTTACTGTACAAAATGTTAGTAAAACCGTGGTCACTGCTTCACGCAATATTTAATAAAGAATTAAAAAAGAACAAAGAATGAATAAAGCATTAAATACTATCAAACGTAAATCCCCAGTAAATAATTATAAAGCTAGTAATATAGAGAAATATATGTACTAAAAAGCTAAATAGCTTGTGTATTAGAGTGTAAAACTAATAAACGTCCATTAAGAACAATCTAAGTGGCGGATTATCTTAATGTTCCTGCAGATGGGATAAGCAATTCTTTATAAAACTTGGAAATAACGCAAGCATTTATGGCCAGCAATAATATCCCACATATAGTCGGCAGTAAAGCTGTTGAAACTACACCCACTACACGGAGACGTATAAAATAATGTGAGCTACAGTGGCGGTTCCTACCTCAGCTAAACAGAACCAAGTTTTATGGCACTTTTAAAATAACATCACCTTAACAACACGTCTATGATAGCTAAATGCTATGCATGGCAATGGTTACAAGCCTGACTATCCTAAAAGTGTTCAACCATAAATATAATCAGGGTAAAGAGATACACGAGGGAATCGTAACAATTAGAAATTTGTAAAAGCAACTGGATATAGCTCAAGTGAGATCTTGCTCCAATAAGAGAAAAATATAAAATATCATGAAACTTATAATTGGTATTAAATACATATTTAATACTAGTGATAAATGATATTCATTTATTTAATATTCAATAATATTAATTGACAAACTTGAGAGGTTTTGATACTGTTTCTAATGTTAGGTTCGATATCCGTAGCAGTAAGAATATTCTCCAGAATATTTTGTAGAAAACTATGTTTAACACCAAATTTAAATTTAACTCAAACACATCTTGGGACCGAATGTTTGCAAAAATATTTTGGATAGATAACAATAATCTTTTAAGAATTATATCCCTAAATTAAATCCGTAAATTATGTATTCATAATGCAATTGGGGCTGGAGGATAAAAAATGTTATAAGAAATAGAAAGAGATTTTGAAAAAATATTACCTATGTGTTATTGTACTACCTTTTTATCGTTAGGTTACAATGTAATTCTTTAACTACACATAATGTTTGAATAAAAAAATTGAACAGGATGAGCTATAGCAATATACTCGTACATGGTGGCAGAAAAACTATAAAGTTTTGTGAATCTACTCTGATCTTTCAAGGTCTAATAATTTCCTTATAAAAGGGAAGTTGTTAATTAGTTCCTTCTTCATTTGTCTTCCTTTTTAAAGTGAAACACATCATAACACACATAATATAAACATAAATATAGTGAGAAGAGGTTATTTATAAAAGAATCTATTTAAAGGAAATTGTTAACTAAGTTGACCTTATTTTATTTCTGAGAAACTAAGCACAGTGCTTATGTATGAGTATAAAAAGTGAATAAATACGCAAATATAAATCTACATAAATAAATTAGGTTGAATAGTAGAAAGGATTTAGAAAATGCTGAATGTTTTAGAAGAATTAATAAATTTACTGTGACTTTCATAACACAACTATTCTCTCAGCCCGAGGTGAATGTTTAAGCTTCGCAATTTGCACCTCAGACCCTTTTTTATTTCATTTATCTTTGAATAAGCATTGTAGTCTTTTTGTTTTCACTTGAGGGAGAAACAACTCAAGGGGACGCGGTGAAGGAATTGAGGAAGGGGCTTATTGCTGTACCTGTTTGAATAATGAGATTAGGTTGTTAATGTAATTAGACAGGACCAACAAAACCAGAAGACACTCCATACGTGTTTGTAGAACAAAAAAAGAAATTCAAATAACTGTTTTCTAGAGCTGAAAGTATTTCAAGTTTACACAAAAATATCCACTTAAGTATGATGTGATTTGGGGTTATAAAAGTGATATCCAGAATGATATGATTTTCCATTGACATACTAATCTTTGCCTGCACATACACAGTAAAGGTAAGGTCCTGATAATACAAAATACTAGATTGAATAGATTATTAACCTTTTATCAGATGTAGTTATGAGAAGAAAAGCTGTAAATATAGTATTTTTTTCAAATGTACCTAGCAAGCATATTTTACCCAACATTACACAGTGTAACTAGCAGGCTTACTGTAGTCAGCATTATACAGTGTAACTATTAGGCTTACATTACCCAACATTAAACAGTGTCACTATTAGGCTTACTTTACACCACATTACAGAGTGTAACTAGCAAATTTCGTTACCCAACATTACACAGTGTAAATTGCACGCCTACTTTAGCCAACACTACACAGTCCCAAACTTTACACAGTCCCCAGCATTATACAGTGTAACTAGTAGGCTTACTTCACCCTACATTGCACAGTGTAACTAGCAGGTTTTCTTTACCCAACATTACACAGTCCCCAACATTACACAGTGTAACTAGCAGACTTACTCTCCCCCAGCATTATAGAGTGTAACTAGTAGGCTTAATTCACCCGACATTGCACAGTGTAACTAGCAGGTTTTCTTTACCCATCATTACACAGTCTCCAACATTACACAGTCCCCAACATTACACAGTGTAACTAGCAGGCTTACTCTACCCAGCATTATACAGTCTAACTAGTAGGCTTACTTCACCCGACATTGCACAGTGTAACTAGCAGGTTTACTTTACCCAACAATACACAGTCCCCAACATTACACAGTGAAACTATCAGGTTTACGTTACACTACATTACACAGGGTAACTAGTAGGCTTACTTCACCCGACATTGCACAGTGTAACTAGCAGGTTTTATTTGCCCAAAATTACACAGTCCCCAACATTACACAGTGTAACTAGCAGGTTTTTTTACCCAACATTAAACAGAGTAACTAGTAGGCTTACTTTACCCAACATTTCACAGTGTACCTAGCAAGCTTACTTTACACTACATTACACAGTGTAACTAGTAGGCTTACTTTACACAACATTACACAGAGTAACTAGTAGGCTTACTTTACCCAACACTTCACAGTGTAACTATCAGGCTTACTTTACCCAACATTTCACAGTGTAACTAGTAGGCTTACTTTACACAACATTATACAGTGTAACTAGTAGGCTTACTTTACACAACATTATACATTGTAACTAACAGGCTTACTTTACACAACATTATACAGTGTAACTAGCAGGCTTACTTTACACTAGATTAAACAGATAACTATCAGGCTTACTTTACCCAACATTTCACAGTGTAACTAGCAGGCTTACTTTACACAACATTATACAGTGTTAATAGCAGGCTTACTTTACACAACATTAAGCAGTGTAACTAGCAGGCTTACTTTACACTACATTACACAGTGTAACTATCAGGCATACTTTACACAACATTAGGCAGTGTAACTAGCAGGCTTACTTTACACTACATTACACAGTGTAACTATCAGGCATACTTTACACAATATTAGGCAGTGTAACTAGCAGGCTTACTTTACACAACATTATACAGTGTAACTAGCAGGCTTACTTTACACAACATTATACAGTGTAACTAGCAGGCTTACTTTACACAACATTATACAGTGTAACTAGCAAGCTTACTTTACCCAACATTACACAGTGTAACTAGCAGGCTTACTTTACCAAGCATTATACAGTGTAACTAGCAAGCTTACTTTACCCAACATTACACAGTGTAACTAGCAGGCTTACTTTACACAACATTAAGCAGTGTAACTAGCAGGCTTACTTTACACTACATTACACAGTGTAACTATCAGGCATACTTTACACAACATTAGGCAGTGTAACTAGCAGGCTTACTTTACACTACATTACACAGTGTAACTATCAGGCATACTTTACACAATATTAAGCAGTGTAACTAGCAGGCTTACTTTACACAACATTATACAGTGTAACTAGCAGGCTTACTTTACACAACATTATACAGTGTAACTAGCAGGCTTACTTTACACAACATTATACAGTGTAACTAGCAAGCTTACTTTACCCAACATTACACAGTGTAACTAGCAGGCTTACTTTACACAACATTATACAGTGTAACTAGCAAGCTTACTTTACCCAACATTACACAGTGTAACTAGCAGGCTTACTTTACACAACATTATACAGTGTAACTAGCAGGCTTACTTTACACAACATTATACAGTGTAACTAGCAAGCTTACTTTACCCAACATTACACAGTGTAACTAGCAGGCTTACTTTACCCAACATTACACAGTGTAACTAGTAGGCTTACTTTACACATCATTATACAGTGTAACTAGCAGGCTTACTTTACACAACATTATACAGTGTAACTAGCAGGCTTACTTTACACAACATTATACAGTGTAACTAGCAAGCTTACTTTACCCAACATTACACAGTGTAACTAGCAGGCTTACTTTAAACAGCATTATACAGTGTAACTAGCAGGCTTACTTTACACATCATTATACAGTGTAACTAGCAGGCTTACTTTACACTACATTACACAGTGTAACTAGCTGGCTTACTTTACACATCATTATACAGTGTAACTAGCAGGCTTACTTTACACAACTTTATACAGTGTAACTAGCAGGCTTACTTTACACATCATTATACAGTGTAACTAGCAGGCTTACTTTACACTACATTACACAGTGTAACTATCAGGCTTACTTTACCCAACATTACACAGTGTAACTAGTAGGCTTAATTTACACAATATTACACAGTGTAACTAGTAGGCTTACTTTACCAAGCATTACACTGTGCAACTAGGTTTACTTTACCCAGCATTACACAGTGTAACTAGTAGGCTTACTTTACACAACATTACACAGTGTAACTAGTAGGCTTACTTTACACAGTATTACTCAGTGTAACTAGTAGGCTTACTTTACCCAGATTTATACAGTGTAACTAGTAGGCTTACTTTACCCAGCATTACACAGTGAAACTAGTAGGCTTACTTTACACATCATTACACAGTGTAACTAGTAGGCTTACTTTACCCAGCATTACACAGTGTAACTAGTAGGCTTACTTTACCCAGAATTACACAGTGTAACTAGTAGGCTTACTTTAAACAACATTACACAGTGTAACTAGTAGGCTTACTTTACCCAGCATTACACAGTGTAACTAGTAGGCTTACTTTACACAACATTACACAGTGTAACTAGTAGGCTTACTTTACCCAGCATTATACAGTGTAACTAGTAGGGTTACTTTACCCAGCATTACACTGTATAAGTAATAGGTTTACTTTACACAACATTACACAGTGTAACTAGTAGGCTTACTTTACCCAACATTTCACAGTGTAACTATCAGGCTTACTTTACCCAACATTTCACAGTGTAACTAGTAGGCTTACTTTACACAACATTATACAGTGTAACTAGTAGGCTTACTTTACACAACATTATACATTGTAACTAACAGGCTTACTTTACACAACATTATACAGTGTAACTAGCAGGCTTACTTTACACTAGATTAAACAGATAACTATCAGGCTTACTTTACCCAACATTTCACAGTGTAACTAGCAGGCTTACTTTACACAACATTATACAGTGTTAATAGCAGGCTTACTTTACACAACATTAAGCAGTGTAACTAGCAGGCTTACTTTACACTACATTACACAGTGTAACTATCAGGCATACTTTACACAACATTAGGCAGTGTAACTAGCAGGCTTACTTTACACTACATTACACAGTGTAACTATCAGGCATACTTTACACAATATTAGGCAGTGTAACTAGCAGGCTTACTTTACACAACATTATACAGTGTAACTAGCAGGCTTACTTTACACAACATTATACAGTGTAACTAGCAGGCTTACTTTACACAACATTATACAGTGTAACTAGCAAGCTTACTTTACCCAACATTACACAGTGTAACTAGCAGGCTTACTTTACCAAGCATTATACAGTGTAACTAGCAAGCTTACTTTACCCAACATTACACAGTGTAACTAGCAGGCTTACTTTACACAACATTAAGCAGTGTAACTAGCAGGCTTACTTTACACTACATTACACAGTGTAACTATCAGGCATACTTTACACAACATTAGGCAGTGTAACTAGCAGGCTTACTTTACACTACATTACACAGTGTAACTATCAGGCATACTTTACACAATATTAAGCAGTGTAACTAGCAGGCTTACTTTACACAACATTATACAGTGTAACTAGCAGGCTTACTTTACACAACATTATACAGTGTAACTAGCAGGCTTACTTTACACAACATTATACAGTGTAACTAGCAAGCTTACTTTACCCAACATTACACAGTGTAACTAGCAGGCTTACTTTACACAACATTATACAGTGTAACTAGCAAGCTTACTTTACCCAACATTACACAGTGTAACTAGCAGGCTTACTTTACACAACATTATACAGTGTAACTAGCAGGCTTACTTTACACAACATTATACAGTGTAACTAGCAAGCTTACTTTACCCAACATTACACAGTGTAACTAGCAGGCTTACTTTACCCAACATTACACAGTGTAACTAGTAGGCTTACTTTACACATCATTATACAGTGTAACTAGCAGGCTTACTTTACACAACATTATACAGTGTAACTAGCAGGCTTACTTTACACAACATTATACAGTGTAACTAGCAAGCTTACTTTACCCAACATTACACAGTGTAACTAGCAGGCTTACTTTAAACAGCATTATACAGTGTAACTAGCAGGCTTACTTTACACATCATTATACAGTGTAACTAGCAGGCTTACTTTACACTACATTACACAGTGTAACTAGCTGGCTTACTTTACACATCATTATACAGTGTAACTAGCAGGCTTACTTTACACAACTTTATACAGTGTAACTAGCAGGCTTACTTTACACATCATTATACAGTGTAACTAGCAGGCTTACTTTACACTACATTACACAGTGTAACTATCAGGCTTACTTTACCCAACATTACACAGTGTAACTAGTAGGCTTAATTTACACAATATTACACAGTGTAACTAGTAGGCTTACTTTACCAAGCATTACACTGTGCAACTAGGTTTACTTTACCCAGCATTACACAGTGTAACTAGTAGGCTTACTTTACACAACATTACACAGTGTAACTAGTAGGCTTACTTTACACAGTATTACACAGTGTAACTAGTAGGCTTACTTTACCCAGCTTTATACAGTGTAACTAGTAGGCTTACTTTACCCAGCATTACACAGTGAAACTAGTAGGCTTACTTTACACATCATTACACAGTGTAACTAGTAGGCTTACTTTACCCAGCATTACACAGTGTAACTAGTAGGCTTACTTTACCCAGAATTACACAGTGTAACTAGTAGGCTTACTTTAAACAACATTACACAGTGTAACTAGTAGGCTTACTTTACCCAGCATTATACAGTGTAACTAGTAGGGTTACTTTACCCAGCATTACACTGTATAAGTAATAGGTTTACTTTACACAACATTACACAGTGTAACTAGTAGGCTTACTTTACCCAACATTTCACAGTGTAACTATCAGGCTTACTTTACCCAACATTTCACAGTGTAACTAGTAGGCTTACTTTACACAACATTATACAGTGTAACTAGTAGGCTTACTTTACACAACATTATACATTGTAACTAACAGGCTTACTTTACACAACATTATACAGTGTAACTAGCAGGCTTACTTTACACTAGATTAAACAGATAACTATCAGGCTTACTTTACCCAACATTTCACAGTGTAACTAGCAGGCTTACTTTACACAACATTATACAGTGTTAATAGCAGGCTTACTTTACACAACATTAAGCAGTGTAACTAGCAGGCTTACTTTACACTACATTACACAGTGTAACTATCAGGCATACTTTACACAACATTAGGCAGTGTCACTAGCAGGCTTACTTTACACTACATTACACAGTGTAACTATCAGGCATACTTTACACAATATTAGGCAGTGTAACTAGCAGGCTTACTTTACACAACATTATACAGTGTAACTAGCAGGCTTACTTTACACAACATTATACAGTGTAACTAGCAGGCTTACTTTACACAACATTATACAGTGTAACTAGCAAGCTTACTTTACCCAACATTACACAGTGTAACTAGCAGGCTTACTTTACCAAGCATTATACAGTGTAACTAGCAAGCTTACTTTACCCAACATTACACAGTGTAACTAGCAGGCTTACTTTACACAACATTAAGCAGTGTAACTAGCAGGCTTACTTTACACTACATTACACAGTGTAACTATCAGGCATACTTTACACAACATTAGGCAGTGTAACTAGCAGGCTTACTTTACACTACATTACACAGTGTAACTATCAGGCATACTTTACACAATATTAAGCAGTGTAACTAGCAGGCTTACTTTACACAACATTATACAGTGTAACTAGCAGGCTTACTTTACACAACATTATACAGTGTAACTAGCAGGCTTACTTTACACAACATTATACAGTGTAACTAGCAAGCTTACTTTACCCAACATTACACAGTGTAACTAGCAGGCTTACTTTACACAACATTATACAGTGTAACTAGCAAGCTTACTTTACCCAACATTACACAGTGTAACTAGCAGGCTTACTTTACACAACATTATTCAGTGTAACTAGCAGGCTTACTTTACACAACATTATACAGTGTAACTAGCAAGCTTACTTTACCCAACATTACACAGTGTAACTAGCAGGCTTACTTTACCCAACATTACACAGTGTAACTAGTAGGCTTACTTTACACATCATTATACAGTGTAACTAGCAGGCTTACTTTACACAACATTATACAGTGTAACTAGCAGGCTTACTTTACACAACATTATACAGTGTAACTAGCAAGCTTACTTTACCCAACATTACACAGTGTAACTAGCAGGCTTACTTTAAACAGCATTATACAGTGTAACTAGCAGGCTTACTTTACACATCATTATACAGTGTAACTAGCAGGCTTACTTTACACTACATTACACAGTGTAACTAGCTGGCTTACTTTACACATCATTATACAGTGTAACTAGCAGGCTTACTTTACACAACTTTATACAGTGTAACTAGCAGGCTTACTTTACACATCATTATACAGTGTAACTAGCAGGCTTACTTTACACTACATTACACAGTGTAACTATCAGGCTTACTTTACCCAACATTACACAGTGTAACTAGTAGGCTTAATTTACACAATATTACACAGTGTAACTAGTAGGCTTACTTTACCAAGCATTACACTGTGCAACTAGGTTTACTTTACCCAGCATTACACAGTGTAACTAGTAGGCTTACTTTACACAACATTACACAGTGTAACTAGTAGGCTTACTTTACACAGTATTACACAGTGTAACTAGTAGGCTTACTTTACCCAGCTTTATACAGTGTAACTAGTAGGCTTACTTTACCCAGCATTACACAGTGAAACTAGTAGGCTTACTTTACACATCATTACACAGTGTAACTAGTAGGCTTACTTTACCCAGCATTACACAGTGTAACTAGTAGGCTTACTTTACCCAGAATTACACAGTGTAACTAGTAGGCTTACTTTAAACAACATTACACAGTGTAACTAGTAGGCTTACTTTACCCAGCATTACACAGTGTAACTAGTAGGCTTACTTTACACAACATTACACAGTGTAACTAGTAGGCTTACTTTACCCAGCATTATACAGTGTAACTAGTAGGGTTACTTTACCCAGCATTACACTGTATAAGTAATAGGTTTACTTTACACAACATTACACAGTGTAACTAGTAGGCTTACTTTACCCAGCATTACACAGTGTAACTAGTAGGCTTACTTTACCCATCATTATACAGTGTAACTAGTAGGCTTACTTTACCCAGCATTACACAGTGTAACTAGTAGGCTTACTTTACACAACATTACACAGTGTAACTAGTAGGCTTACTTTACACAACATTACACAGTGTAACTAGTAGGCTTACTTTACCCAACATTATACAGTGTAACTAGTAGGCTTACTTTACCCAGCATTACACAGTGTAACTAGTAGGCTTACTTTACACAACATTACACAATGTAACTAGTAGGCTTACTTTACCCAGCATTACACTGTATAAGTAATAGGCTTACTTTACACAACATTATACAGTGTAACTAGTAGGCTTACTTTACCCAGCATTACACAGTGTAACTAGTAGGCTTACTTTACACAACATTACACAATGTAACTAGTAGGATTACTTTACCCAGCATTACACTGTATAAGTAATAGGCTTACTTTACACAACATTACACAGTGTAACTAGTAGCCTTACTTTACACAACATTACACAGTGTAACTAGTAGGCTTACTTTACCCATTATTACGCAGTGTAACTAGCTGGCCTACGTTTTCCAACGTGATACAGTGTAACTAGTAGGCTTATTTTACCCAAAATTACACAGTGTATCTGCAGGCCTACTTTGTCCAGCATTATACAGTATTAATAGCAGGCTTACCTGATCTTGCAATATGTAGTATAGCAGCATAATATAGGCTTATTTTCACTACAATTACACAATGTAACTAGCAGTCCTACAGCACCCACGGATATGTGGAAAGTTCTTTAAGGTGTTACTATGGTTATTAAATAAACCCATTTTATACAATAAAATTTGGTACGTTTTCATGCTTCAGACAATAAATAGACTGTATTAGTGTCTACATTGCATTATATCGTTCTCTGTCTCTCTTCGAAGTACGCCATTGTTCGTCTGCATTCAGGATATGTCTGCATTTGTGTCTACAAGTGCCCAAGTGCCAGGTCAGCGGCGTAAAGGGTACTCGGTACATGTACACATTTAATGATGTTATTTATTATATATAACACTACATATAAATCAGGAACCCTTATACATATAATAAGGATTGTACATTCTTTTATTTGATTCGGTAGTGGTGCTAGCGAGTGAAGAAAACCGTAGAAAAATATTATTCGATGATTTGATGGGTAATCAAAACAAACAACAGTGACATTGTTAAAATAAACAACTAATGAAGTCAAAACCTCTTCTTTTATTTATACAGGTAAACATTTAATTCAATACCTGTAATAAAGTTTAAGAAGAAGAGTTGTAAGTAAAACAAATGAATGAGTGCGTTGATCTGCATAAGGGTGGTTTTTGCTTCAATGTTAACATTAATTTAATTATTTATAATTTTAGATATTTGCAAAGAATTGATATGTTACGAATTGTTGCTACAGGCAGAAAAATAGGGTGTATTTTTAAATTCAAGTAAAACAATAAAATAACATGTCCAATTCAGTATTACGACATACGTAATCCACCGATGATATTTTTCATGAAAACCCTTCCCCGTCGCTGTCTAAAACTCAAAACAAATTTGACAGCTTTACAGAGGCCAAGGTTCTACAATAAAAAATAAATTCGATCAAACACCTGCTACTGCGACACTTGTGGGTAAAGTTTCAACTCAGCCGACAAGTTCCTTCCTTAGAATGGTCGACAGATTTTGACGGTCGGAAAAGTTTTAAAGTAATTAGTGTACAAACCTTTAAGTAATTTGCGTTCAACTTCTTCTTTCTTCTTATTTATGGATCTTACTTGAAAGCCATAAACAAAGTATTATAAATGTTGTACCCTATTTTATATTAGGTACTATTTATAGAAAAGTAACTACAAAAAAATACTTGATAGACATTTTACAATGTAGCAACAAAATGGTTACTATTACTTAGATTCGAGAAACGAAGTTTTGTAACATGAAGATTCAATTCAGCAACCAGTTAGCTTGAGGTACAAAACATTTTTTCCAACCAAACCTATCCTAATCAGATACTTTGTAACACTTTGTACTGTAACTGTACTGCAAATAAAAATTCCAGGTAGCAAAATACATAGGAAAATGGAAAATATTGACAAATTACTCTGTAATGAAAAATCTATGGGCCTCGTATAATTTCTTCTTTGAAAAGGTTGTGTGGTAGGAAAAACAAGCCTTATTAAAGGCTTGTTATTTATAGAAAAAAAAAATTAATCTACCTGTACTAAAACTTGTAGATGTACAATATGCTTCTTACAAGAAACATGATACAGCTTAGAAAAGAGAAAATACAAAATTAATTATAGGTTATTACAACAAATTACAAGTCACCAAAATACTGAAGAATGTGAGGCTCGTTTCTAGGAACCACAGCTCAGTTGAACAAGAACTATCAAAGTTTTATAAAATAACGGAAAGTTTTTTAAAGATTATTTCACAGCATTCAGGATGCTTTCATGTAGAAGGCAATATTTTCTTACAACCGTCAACTATAAAACATTCTAAAAGTGTAAAGCTAGAGTGTAATAAATTAAAACGTTTAGTGTGATAATGTAAGTTTTAGCGAAAATATAGTTAAAATAAAATTTAACTGATTTATAAATTTGTTATCTTTGTAATGTATGACCTGGACAAATCCAAATGCAACCATACGTTTAACCTACACCACTCTTATCATTTCTTTGTCATCTACACAGCTATTTTCAAGCTATGTATAAGGTAGACCATAAAAAACAAAAACTGCATGTATACGAAACTGAAATATAAAATTTGGTTTTGTTACAATAATGTTTCATTCCTCTCATTAACGTTTCTAAATTCTGTAAAATAAATAAGACTCGAGCGATTTAACTTCTGCAAGTAGAGATAAACTTCCCTTGTACGCTAAAATAAAGAGTCTCAGTAACCGTGTGACAGTGTGAGATTAGCAGGGCATCCTGTCAAGTTGAGCAGGGGATGAGCAGATTGCTACAAACACTAATTAGACGTTTATCCAATAGCAGATTACAAACTGTAAATGCACCGTCAGCGTGGTGTCGAGTCACATTTTAGAAATATTTGTTCTCGTGAATTTGGTATTAACTCTATCATATTTAGGTTGTAACTTTGTAAGGGGTTTTAGAAATACTTAGATTTTAAAATGCTGTTTAATATTTACTAACTTTCCCTTACCGAGTGAAGAAATGAATAATCAAATGTCATGCCTGACTGTCGAAAACTGTATAATTATGAACCTTAGGGCAAGATCACGGTTCTTTGTTTTTTCTGACAAGTATAATACTACAATACATATAACTGTATTTGATGGTTCATCCCACAAAACGATAAATGAAATCTCTACACGCCATTTTCAGCTTATATGGCGTTATTGATGCCACGAGGCTGTTTCTTGTGCTGGTAAGGTCAATGTTTCTTAGCGCAACAATGGACATACTAAATTTTATAAACCTCAAAGAAAAAGAAAAATCAATAGCCCTGAGACTTCCGACATAGGTATAACTTTAAATGGCATTTATCAAGTAGGTCTTAGTAATTAATGACTACAACTTGAGTCATTATTAAGCTAGCATATTAGATAAATATGTTTACAGATAGTGTTTGAAAATAATATGATTTAACATATTGTTAGTGTACATACGGAAAGTTACAAAATATACTGGTCATAAAACAGATTTTGTATGAATGTTGCATATAATTTAATCAAATTAAGCCTAACCATTTCGAAAAATAGTTGTATATGAAAATTATTTAAACATAACCATCAAGCAACCTCCAAATGAAAACAAGAATGCTATTAGCATTAGTGTACTGCCATGGTTGTGTTCAGAAACATTATTGTAACAAAATTAAATTTAATACTCTAGGTTTAGGAAATGCTTATTAGTAGAAAAGAAATGATAAATGTCAAAGGTGACAAATTTGTATATTATATTTTTACAAATCATTTCATTGTTATAGCTGTCCACAGTGTGTATTATCATTACATCAATACCAATTGCAATATATATCGTGGATGAAATGTTACGAGCTTATTGTTTTTATAAACATTCTTGACCTGCTGTTGTAATGTTCGCCATTAATAATTAAGTATATATATATATATATATATATGCAGAAGATAAAATCTGAATAGAATCGAGTATAGTCTAGTAGTATCCGTGGTTAGCAAATGATGGCATGTGCATTAGGAGTGCTAGCAGAGTTTGTGATGTGCATTAAAGCTTTATAACTATTATTTTTTCTTACAGACAAGGGCTGCTTATATTTATATTGCAGGCACGCTACAGTGCTATGTATTTATTGCAGTACGTGTACATAAGTTTATATTGTTCCTTTACAAACACTCCCTGAGGAAGATTAATCTCCCCTCCCCCAAACAAAGCCCAACGCATTCCGTAACCACGAGAGGCGACAGTATTCATCAATCTAAGTTATTCTATAACATTTTACTTTGTCTGAATGTTCCATAATAAATATACCATCACGTTAAAGTACATTTAGTTATTGCAGGGAAAGCACTTTAAGTATTTCCTCTAAGTATTTACAATTAGGAATATCAGCATTATACAAGTTTCGGAACATGTATGTTTGTAATACCGACTCAAACAGAAAATACTGGGCTGTGTAGGCAATTTAAAGTTAGTGATATCTGAGTAACCGTGAACAATTAATGAAAGCCAACCATTGCTTGGTCGGAGTAACATGAAGTATATAAACACTCAACACATCCCTGTGGATACCTTAAAGTAACATTTCAAACAACAAATACGTTGCACGCAACACATAACACTCCATGTATTTGTCTATGTGTTGTGCTTTTCTATGATAATTACAAGACAGTAACGTTCTAAATAACTGACAATGCATAACTGTAAATTTTAAAAAACATTTATTATAATTGTTTTGTACATTCAAGATAAACTCATATTTGTATTACTTCCATATAATTTTACTAGTGTCTATATTTTATCTGAAAATGACAAATGCAGAGTAAAAATATCGCACAAAATTAGGTAAACATTTTACAACGTGTGACATAAACGCCATTTTTCATACGAGACTAAGGTAATGTAAATGTATTCATGAATTTTTAGATGACAAAGATAAAATGTTTTGAAAATTATGTAAGTTCAAGTTTACTGAAAAAAAACGAGACATATGGTTAATAAAACTATTCAGTAAATACATTTATTATATCACAATTTAACTTCACAAAACATTAAGTTTATAGAATCTTTATTTTGGCCTTTCAAATATTGACGGAGACACTCAATTCCCTATCACGTAACGCTATTCCCTTAGATGCTGTTTTAGGGAGCCAATATACAGGGATTTGTAAAGTGTGAGAAATAACTTTGGAAAATCTGTATTATCGACAGGTGATAAATGACGAAATAACGCTAATCACTTTGTAAATGCATACATTTTGCATTGCTTAATATTTGAATATTTAAATATGTTTTGCTTTAATATGAGAGTGACTGAGGCAGCTTTGTGGCAAATACTCGGCAATAATGTCGTGACTAGCAGAGCTGCACTGCATTGCATCAGGGATAAGAAAGACTTCTATACTGCTGTTACGTATTTAAAATTAATATAGACTCATTTCTTTTATTTTAAACCCGCCGTTGGAGCGAATAATGCTTTACAAAATCTCATCATCTCTTCAGGCCGAACCCCTCTTGCTGAATTCTCATCACAACACAATATCAACTTTCAATTCAACCCGCCTGCAGCTCCTCATCAAGGTGGTCTTTGGGAAGCAGCTATCAAGAGTGCAAAACATCACCTCCGACGTGTCATCGGTGAACATATTTTAACTCTATGTGAATTTTCCACTCTCACAACTCAAGTAGAGGCTATATTGAATTCGAGACCTCTCACACCTCTGTCAAACGACGCCTCAGATCTCAATGCCTCACCCCGGGTCACTTCTTAATAGGATCTTCATTGGTTTCAGTTCCAGAAGAGGATCTTTTCAACGTTCCTGCCAACAGACTCAAGCACTGGCAGCTAATCAAGGTCTTTCACCAGCGTATTTGGAAGAGATGGCATCTAGAATATATCCATACTCTTCAGCAACGGGGGAAGTGGAACGTGCCAACTGTCAACCTGCGCGTCGGCGACCTCGTGTTAGTGCATCAACCTGCACCACCTCTCACATGGCCTCTGGCTAGGATAAGTAGTGTTTCTCCAGGAAAGGATGGTGTAGTAAGAGTGGTTCATTTGAAGACAAAGCAGGGAAACTTGACAAGACATGCTCACAAGATTTTCCCTCTACCTCTACGCTCATAATGAACTTGCGCCACAGTGCGCTCCATTTTGTAAAAGAGATATTTTTATTTTCCTTTATGAACTTTTTATTTTTATAAACTGTCAAGATATTATATTTGTGTTAGTTCTCTTTGAATCCTAGAAGGATCCAAGGCCCCCGGTATGTTATGTATTTAAAATTAATATAGACTCATTTCTTTTATTTTAAACCCGCCGTCAAAGTCAGACAAAGCTCACCCGTGATAAGGTTGGTTCTGCAGTTTGAACCGGCAGAGCAAGTTAGACCTTTCGGGAGTGTAGACAGATACCCCTACGTTCTAGTATACTATTATACTTTTCAATCTCCGTACCTTAGGTACTAGAATACGTGAATGTAACTATTTTATTAATGTTTATACCGAATGTGACCAGTGCGTGGAATACGAACAAGTTTTCTGGCCAGAAATCGCTTATTTAATACGCGAGTGGGATAAGTGTGTATTCCATGGTGCACGTAAGTACAAACTATTAGTTTATATAATTATAATAATTATTGGTCCTCCGAAACTATTGTTACCAAACAAATTTGGTCCAGCCGGGCCGGATCTTGAGCCTTAAGACCTATATAAAAAATAAAATAAAATACAATTCATTATATGTCTTCATTCTACAATTTCTACAAGTTTTTTCAAACTTTGTCTGTGCATGCAAACACTGGAAAACTAGTTTCATGTCGCAGTATATGAAACAGCTGATCCTCTCTTATCTTTGTTTGACTTTGGCGTGCATTAATATGTTGGTTTAAATTAATTGTAAAAGTTTATGAAAAGTGATTTCAGTTGTTTATAGAAGGTTATCTCATTGAGCCTACGTCGATTGTTGTTTACTTAGGCTTATTTATCTCTCCGTTAAACATATACGCTCATAGGCCTAATCTCTTTTAAACATTTTGTAATTTAAAAATTAAAGCAGTTATCTCATCTTCTACTATAAAACCATCATTTAATCATGGCAAAATCTTTGGCAGTTATTAAATCAAAGAAAGACAATATATTTAGTCAAATTCAAGATATTTTTGATCTAACAAAAAAAACATCTGATAAGTCAATCCTGCAAAAATTGTTGGTGCGCGCTAAATCTATAAATAGGCTTCGTGAAGAATTTTCTGATATTTTAGACATTTATCATGAACTAGAAATGCAGGCTAACCCGAATTTTCAACCCAACTACGCTCCTCTTAACAGCATCAACGAGTTAGTCGATTATGTTAATTCTACCGTATGTTCGATAGAACGTAAGATGTCATCAACAAGGCCTAAATGTGAAATAGTTACTCCTCAGTTACATTGACGACTGCCTAAGCTTGAACTCAAGCATTTCGATGGTGAATTTCTCGGATGGATGTCATTCATTAATATATTTAACGCTAGCATTCATGAAAATGCATCGTTACCAGCAGTCTCTAAACTTCAATATTTATTGAGCGTTATCTCAGGAGAACCGCTAAATTTAATTAAATCTCTCCCTATTTCTGACGCTAATTATAAACTGGCCTATGACTTATTAAAAGAAAGATATCACTCGCCGAGGCGGTTAGTTACTTTACACCTCAATCAAATTTTAGATTTGCCCTCTGTAAACAACACGCCTAAACAAATGAGAAATTTTGTAAATTTATACTCAGAAAATATACAAGCTCTTAAAGGTCTTGACATCGATATCACTAGTAAAAATCCTTTGTTATCTGCTATGCTTTTACGAAAAATGGATAGTGAACTTAGGAACCGTTTTGAAAACTTCCATTCATCAAGTGTTACTCAAGAGAGAGTTGACTCCACTACAATACCTGATGCAGCGGAAATTATTAAGTTTTTAAATAAAGAATGTAATGAAGTTGAAGATGCCAATCTTCATTCTCCTATCACCTCGAAACCCTCCTCGTCTGGATCACGCACCCCCTCTGGTTCCCAAAATAAATACTTTAAACAAAAAGTATCACTGATGTCCTACAATTATGGAGAAGGCTCCTCCATTAAAGTTAAACCTCATCCATGCTTTGTATGCAATAAAATTGACCATAAGGTATATTCGTGTCCGGACTTCAAGAGTCAGGACGCCAAATCCCGTCTCAAAATTGTAAAGGAAAAGGGGCGTTGTATCTCATGCTTAGGTACTCACCATCTTAAGGACTGTAGGTCAAAGTTTAGTTGCTACAAATGCGACAAAAATCATCATACATTATTACATTTTGAAAATTACTCTACGATGCAACGGACCACACCTCAAACTTCGCGTCAAGACTCTCCGACACTTCAACAGGAAATAACCCCTTCTCCAATCACTATGACCTGTCACGAAAAGCAGAATGCGTCTCAAATCTCTAATACTGTTCTCTTAGGCACTCTACTTGTTAAGCTTACCTCGTCTAACGGTATTACTCATGTATTTCGTGCTCTTGTTGACTCTGGCAGTCAATCTTGCTTTCTTACCGAGCGTGCTGCTCAATTATTGTGTGCTCCTCGTACTAAGACCACTCATAGTATGGTAGGATTGTCTCAGATACCCTTACGCTCAAAAGGTCTCACCTCAGTTGCTGTTGAAACTCTTGGGGGCAAGGTTATTTCAATTAATGAAAGATTTTTAATATTGGAAAAATATGTGTTAACTTACCAAGCACACAAGTAGACTCTGAAGTTCTTTCCAAGGTTCGTCCTTATGTTTTGGCAGACCCTACGTTTCACTTGCCAGGAGGCATAGACGTTCTTCTTGGTTGTGCTTTATTTCCACTCATACTTACTCAAGAATCTTATAACCTCGGACCTGGTTTACCCAGGCTAATAGGAACACACTTTGGCTTTTTAGTAATGGGTAACGCATCATGTCTATCTGGCAGTGAACTTCATAGTAACTCCAGCTCTCAATTATCAACTACACTTCTAGTTGTCAACGACATTGACCTTCACGACTCACTACAAAGGTTTTGGCAACAGGAAGAACCCCCTGCTGTGTCTAAGCTTTCTCAAGAAGATACATTATGTGAAGATCACTTTCTCGCCACTCATACTCGGGACCAATCTGGCCGATATTGCGTCCGACTACCATTCAAGACTGAATCCTCCTCTGGGTCAATCTCGTTTAAATGCAGAAAAAAGACTGCACTCTCTAGAGAAGAAATTTAGTGCTCAACCTCAATTTAAATCCCTATATACTGATTTTATGGCTGACTACTTAGCCTCTGGTCACATGATATACGCTCATAATACTGATCTAACTGTACCTCATTACTTCCTTCCTCACCATGGTGTTTTAAAGGAGTCTAGCAGCACAACTCGTTTACGTACTGTATTTGATGCTAGTTCTGAAACCTCTAATGGTATTTCTCTTAATAATATTTTATTAACAGGCAAAAAGATGCAAACGAATATTTGTGATTTATTACTAAATTTTCTGATTCATAACGTTGTTTTTTCTTGTGACAACAGTGACTTACGGAGTGAATTGTTCACCGTATCTTGCCATTAGAACCTTTCATCAGCTCGCTGCAGACGAAGGTGACTCCTATCCTGAAGCTGCAAATATTCTACGCACACAGACGTTCGTAGATGACATCATCTCTGGAGCTGACTGAAGAAAAGGCTTTGAGCCTCCGTAAGCAACTCATCTCGCTCCTGGCTCGCGGAGACTTTGAACTACGCAAATGGACATCTAACTCCAGTCAACTGCTGCAAGATCTTCCTGATGCTCATTTAGAGACCCCTGTATTCCTTCAAGGCAGTAAACAACCACATTTCACTATATTAGGTCTTCACTGGTCACCCTCTACCGATACGTTTACCTATAATTTGAATTTTCCTCACAATTCCAGGACTAAACGTCAAATTCTCGGTATCATTGCCCAGATTTACGACCCTTGTGGCTTTCTCTCGCCCATTGTTATGTGGGCCAAACGTTTTATGCAACTACTCTGGATCAAAGGATTGAACTGGGATGAACCACTTCCATCTGAACAATTGAAATTATGGCAAACCTTTACAGACTCGGCTAATACTCTACGAGAAATTGTAATTCCTCGTGCATTACGAATAACACACTCGAGAAACTTTGAGTTACACGGTTTCTCAGATGCCTCTGAGAACGGTTATGCCGCCGTCGTTTACTTGAGATGCCAACTTAGCGACGACTCTGTGTTAATTCGGCAAGTAATATCCAAGACTCGGGTAGCCCCTCTGAAAAGGCTCACGGTACCTCGATTAGAGCTAAGTGCAGCTCATTTACTCGCCCAACTAGTGGGATATGTTATCTCTCTTTTTGAAAAAAGGGTGGAATTTTCTTCTGTATTTCTATGGTGTTATTCGACACTAACACTGACATGGTTACAAACACCTCTTCATCGATTGAAGACGTTTGTCGCCAACCGGGTAGCCCAGATACAAGAATTAGTGCCTTCTCATTACTGGAGACACGTAGCGAGTGAAGATAATCCTGCTGATTGCGCGTCGCGTGGGTTACTTCCTAAAGATTTACCACAGCACTCATTATGGTGGTACGGCCCCCTTTGGCTACAAAAATCTAATGATAACTGGCCTGTATCTCATTTTATGCTTGCAAAACTTACTGACACAGGAGAAGAGAAACCCATTTCACTTATATCTCTCATATCAACTGCTCCTCATGAATGGGAGCTCCTCACTCAGTTTTTTCACTTTAGCCGACTCCAGCGTGTGATGGCTTATATTTTGCTATTTACTCATAACGCTCGTTATTCAAGAAAGCTCGATGGTCCTCTCAACACTCTGGAAATGAGAGCGTCAAGACTGGCAATTTTCAAGATGGTTCAAGAATCAGCGTTCAGAGACTACATCGTTGCCATGAAGAAGGATCCAACTACACCTGCCTCGTCACAACTCCGCTGACTCTCTCCTTTTCTCGACAAGGATGATATCCTACGAGTGAGAGGACGTCTCAACGCTTTAAAACTTCCTACGGATGTGCAACATCCTGTGATTTTGCCCAAACGACATCATGTCGTCAACCTTCTTATTGATTTTTATCATCGAAAATACTTACACTCGGCCGCTCAATTGACTCAATCACTTCTTGCACAGGATGTGTGGATACTCTCGGCCCGAAGTGTAATACGCTCTCGCATTTTTCAATGTGTTGTATGTTTTCGACACAAGCCTCACAATAAATCTCCGCTCATGGGTGATTTACCAAAAGTAAGATTAACTCCTTCTCGTCCGTTTCTCAACACCGGAATTGACTACGGAGGTCCTTTTAACATCAAAATTCACAATTTGCGCTCGATTCGCTTGACCAAAGCATATATTTGTATCTTTGTTTGCCTTGTGACAAAGGCTGTACACATTGAAGTAGTATCGGACCTGTCGACAGATGGGTTTATTGCCGCTCTCACCCGATTTGTGTCTAGACGCGGTCTTTGCACAAATATTTATTCTGACTGTGGAACGAATTTCGTTGGAGCGAATAATGCTTTACAAAATCTCATCATCTCTTCAGGCTGAACCCCTCTTGCTGAATTCTCATCACAACACAATATCAACTTTCATTTCAACCCGCCTGCAGCTCCTCATCAAGATGGTCTTTGGGAAGCAGCAATTAAGAGTGCAAAACATCACCTCCGACGTATCATCGGTGAACATATTTTAACTCTATGTGAATTTTCCACTCTCACAACTCAAGTAGAGGCTATATTGAATTCGAGACCTCTCACACCTCTGTCAAACGACGCCTCAGACCTCAATGCACTCACCCTGGGTCACTTCTTAATAGGATCTTCATTGGTTTCAGTTCCAGAAGAGGATCTTTTCAACGTTCCTGCCAACCGACTCAAGCACTGGCAGCTAATCAAGGCCTTTCACCAGCGTATTTGGAAGAGATGGCATCTAGAACATATCCATACTCTTCAGCAACGGGGGAAGTGGAACGTGTCAACCTGCGCGTCGGCGACCTC
Source organism: Prosapia bicincta (assembly GCA_036971475.1). Classification (NCBI taxonomy): domain Eukaryota; kingdom Metazoa; phylum Arthropoda; class Insecta; order Hemiptera; family Cercopidae; genus Prosapia; species Prosapia bicincta. Next base: position 266,008,409 of record JBAIZL010000001.1, read on the forward strand.
GTGTTAGTGCATCAACCTGCACCACTTCTCGCATGGCCTCTGGCTAGGATAAGTAGTGTTTCTCCAGGAAAGGATGGTGTAGTAAGAGTGGTTCATTTGTAGACAAATCAGGGAAACTTGACAAGACCTGTCAACAAGGTTTTCCCTCTACCTCTACGCTCATAATGAACTTGCGCCACAGTGCGCTCCATTTTGTAAAAGAGATATTTTTATTTTCCTTTATGAACTTTTTATTTTTATAAACTCTCAAGATATTATATTTGTGTTAGTTCTCTTTGAATCCTAGAAGGATTCAAGGCCCCCGGTATATTACGTATTTAAAATTAATATAGACTCATTTCTTTTATTTTAAACCCGCCGTCAAAGTCAGACAAAGCTCACCCGTGATAAGGTTGGTTCTGCAGTTTGAACCGGCAGAGCAAGTTAGACCTTTCGGGAGTGTAGACAGATACCCCTGCGTTCTAGTATACTATTATACTTTTCAATCTCCGTACCTTAGGTACTAGAATACGTGAATGTAACTATTTTATTAATGTTTATACCGAATGTGACCAATGCGTGGAATACGAACAAGTTTTCTGCCCAGAAATCGCTTATTTAATACGCGAGTGTGATAAGTGTGTATTCCATGGTGCACGTTAGTACAAACTATTAGTTTATATAATTATAATAATTATTGGTCCTCCGAAACTATTGTTACCAAACAACTGCATTGCATCAGGGATAAGAAAGATTTATATACTGCATTGCATCAGGGATAAGAAAGATATCTATACTGCATTACGTCAGGGATAAGAAAGATTTCTATACTGCATTGCATCAGGGATAAGAAAGACTTCTATACTGCATTGCATCAGGGATAAGAAAGATTTATATACTGAATTGCATCAGGGATAAGAAAGACTTCTATACTGCATTGCATCAGGGATAAGAAAGATTTATATACTGCATTGCATCAGGGATAAGAAAGATATCTATACTGCATTGCATCAGGGATAGGAAAGACTTCTATACTGCATTGCATCAGGGATAAGAAAGATTTATATACTGCATTGCATCAGGGATAAGAAAGGCTTCTATACTGCATTGCATCAGGGATAAGAAAGATTTATATACTGCATTGCATCAGGGATAAAAAAGACTTCTATACTGCAATGCATCAGGGATAAGAAAGACTTCTATACTGTATTGGAAATATTAAGTTCTTATCTTGTTGGATGTTGAGCTACTGCTTTAGTTTAGACCTTGCGCTAGTGTTGAGCAATGTCGAGTAGGCTATTAAAGAAAATAGCAAAAATAAATAAAACATAAGATTTTAAAAGTTTTGTTTTTTTAAAGATACTTAGATCTCTTCAGTTTGCACAAAGCATCTGACCTAATTCGGCGACCCACCAGACACTTCAGGAAATATCCTGATTGCCTTTCACAATTGCGTGAAGAGTCATAAATAGAAGTTCTTGGAATACATATTACTGAAATAAACATGCTTAAAGTACAAATATATATCCCTGGCATTGTTCCTCCGGTTTGCATAAAGTACAGAAATATTTAGTAATTGCTTGGAGTATACGTGTAATTCTGTGGAAGGTAAAATTAATTATTTAGTTTTGCTATAACTGCTTTACATGTTTTGAGCAAAGGCAAGGACTGTTATTGTTGAAACATTCATACAACTACAGTAGCAACTTGACTTAATGTTTACACATTGAATTATCGTGTGGGAGTTTGATTATTGATTTAAATTAACATTTACCAATTCATCATACTCCGATCAAGCAAAGGCGTCTGGATCATTCTACATTTTTTTTCTTACATTTGTAATAGAAAACATTTCACCTGATTGCAAAAGTTAACTAAAAAGACCTACTTTACAAATTCTCTTCATTAGCTTTTCTTTGTCACCGGTTCAACGGTTACCATTGACGTTAAATTGCCTACACAGTCCCGTATTTTCTGTCTGAGTATGTAGAGTATTCATACATGTTCCGAAACTTGTATAATACCGATTTTTCTTATAATAAATACTCACAAAAAATACGTTTAGGGATTTAAATCAATAGATGAGATTTACCTTCTGGAGGATTATGGACGAAGCGTTGATGGCGATGTATTCAAACAGAAAAAAGGGAGGAAAGTGAAGTGATCAATGCTCGAGTGAAGTATCATTGTTTATAACAAAGGGAACGTCTCAAAAATTGGTTTGTTGACCTTATCAAGTATTATATACCAAGATGAATAATATTAGAAGGCAAAAGGTTTTCTATATTTATAGTCTAAACTATAAAACCATGTTAAACTATTAACTTTTTTTTCAAGTGTCCATGATTCAAGTCCGATGTCGCGGCATCAAGGTTAGTACCGATCTCAATAATTGAATCCCCTGCAAGTTGTAATTTATGTTTATTTAGAACTCGTATGAAAGTTTTTTTATGAAGGATAATTAAACGAGTCAAGAAGGATAGTCGAGTCAAGATGAACGAATCAAAAGAATCTTAGAACTTGAATAATGTGCGCTCATGTAGAATTACCTTAACGCACAGGATTTTGTAGTTTAATGACGAAGGAATGTTATTTAGCTTTCTATTTTAAGTTATCACAGTGTAAATGCTTGATAAGGATAAAACCCATAACTGTATAAAACAACTGTGGCATTAAATAAATGAAACCTCTCAACCACAAATATTGTGGTTTAGAGGTCAACCTGCTTTATTTGTGGTTGAGTGGTTTCATTTATTTATGTTAAACAAATCCCCAGGTGTGAAAACGTCATCTCTGTAATAAAGAAGTTACTTAACTCGCAAATAGTTTCATTATCTTTTTAAAAAATTTCCCAGGCAAGCTATTGCTTAAATAAGTATGAATGTTTTAGACTTAAAGGGCTTACAAATGTTTCTTAGCTTAAGTCTTTAGGAACTATTTTCCTTCTCTTGAACATTTGTTTTCTTTTACTTTTTAAACAGTAAACATTTACTTGACTTCACAAATTGACCAGAAAAGACGAATTTTTCACATTGTCTTCATTATTAACTTACTTCGTTACCAGCTAACGTTTTCACAGATGTAGGGTTACCGCTGTCGTTATATTGCCTATACAGTACCGTATTTTCCCCCCAGGTCTGTAGTCGATATATACTGGTTATGGACTTCATATAATACAGATTTTCATAATAGGAAATATGTTTAGGGATTTAATGTCAATGAAATTAATTTATCTTATAAAGAGGATAGGATCGAAACGTGTACTTCAAGTTACACGTGTGACGTCATGGTAAGCGGCTTTCTTGTCTGCAACTGACGCTAATGTATATTTTTCCCTTTTAACGTCTAATGATATTTTATATTTATTTACGCTTCTTTTTATGATATACATTAAAGATTTAGATATATGATATACTAAAAGAGCGTTTGACGAAATTAAACTTTGTACATTGACTTTTCTCGGTAATATTATCCCAGAAAGAAAGAGTAAGTTGTAATACACAAGTGAATAACACGAGAAAGGCAAGTGTAATACGTCACTGAAAATGAAAGTTTGCCGTTTGGGGTGGGAGCGAGGGTTATGCAACCCTTGGAATTATCACGTGTGTAAATACAAAGTTTATAATAAATCCACCCATCCCCCCCAACATCAACATGTGGCCGGTGCATTAGGGAAATTAAACCGCAGGATTTGAGGAACAGCCAAATTCTGGGTTGGAATTTCATTTATCACATGAGCGGGTTAAAGGCTGAAAATTTAAAGGCGACATAGTAAAAGGTTATAGCAAGTCGTGTATTTATACATCTGTAGTTTTTCATTAGGTATTTATTGGGCGGTATAATATTTAAGGTAAGGTGCAAACTGGATAAAACTAGGTTATAAACGACTCCTGTAAGCGCCTTTATTTACGGGCAATAGTCATTGTATTATTTGACTACAATTTAAACTCTACCCTAAGCCGTTGTACTCTCCGACAACCTCCCATATTCGTTCAAATCTTCTTTCTCCCAAATACCTCTTGCATGTTCTTGTTGTTGAGTTGTTTTCCTCCCTAATCGTTTTATGATAACCTTTTTTTACAATAACGCTGGTTGATAAAAGATTTGATAGATTTTGCTTTCTCCTTTTTTTATATTTAACCTAACTAAACTCGTAATATTTATGATTTAATTATCGATTTTTTAAAAACAATAGTAGGATAAACCCGGGAGAGTTGCCGCGTCCGGGATACACTGCGCACCCCCCATAGTTTTGACAATTGTCAAGAGAATGCGTAGCGATGCTCATTGTAGACGCACAGAAGTCTTTAAAGAATAAATGAAGTGGTTTTCTTTCAGTTGCTTTGTTTTTACATCTATTTTTAGTGTTTCTACTGTGGCAATGCTGTTTTTTTGACGTCAATGTTATTTCACTTCAAACTTCATTAGCAACTATCCTTAAATCACTGGATTAAGATTGTTGTTTGAGCTTGGCAGCCAAAATAAGTTTTGTTCCGAATGTTTTTGGTCTAGCTCCGCCTACTTGACAGTCAAAGCCAAGGACCTGTTAGCTGTGGCGTCCCTCCCGTACAAAACGGAAGAGTCGTCGCACATAACTTCGTTATACATGCCGCACTTTTCTATTACGGGATACGTGCCGCACGTAGTGAATAATAATTTGTGGGGAAAGCTGCCTCAGTGGGAAATGGTACAAGTTGTTTCAGGGCTGCGGGGATCTGTCCTCTATAACTAAACGCTCTTCCAGACTACTTGTTCTCCATATCGGATAACTTGGAACCTGTTCAAACCCAACCGGAGACTACGTCTGTCCAATCATACGGTGAGACTACTGGTATGCCTGCATCATGTCAGATAATCGTTGAACCACCTCCGTGTTGCAGTAAATACTGCATTAAACCTGATCAAGAGGAGAGTTCATCAAAATTTTCAACAAAAATCTCTCCTGTCCCAAAACTAAAGGAATGAAATCCAAGAAAAAATGCTGTTAAGGTGTAGAGATCACCATCAGCCTATTTATAAGTTATTGTAGTTTATTAGTTTAAGGAAAGTTTATTTTTGTTTGTTAAGGTAAACTTAATTATATTTTTGTGTTGTTATCTATGTGAGATTAATTTTAGACTACCTAATTCGAACATAATTGGTCAGGTGAGTTATTTATTTTTCTCTAAATAAGTGCATTCACTTTATATTTTTTTGTATTGAATCGTTTTTACAAACTAGAGGCTAATTTACCAGTTTTAGGTTTGTTTTTGAAATGCAGCATGTCACCCTTATAGGTGCGGCGTATCACCCTTAGGATGTGGGTTAAACGCCGCGAGGTAATGGTTTGCGAAAAAATTTCCTCCATTAAAATAGTATACGATTAAGGCGTTAGATTCTGTTAGTACTTCAGGACTAGTCAGTACACAGCATACTTAGTTTGTTTTTATGTGTATCATGGGACTGTGTATATAAATATTTAAAAACGTGCGCCATGTATCCCGGATTTACCCTATAGCAATTAGAAAAGCTCGTTTTACAAAGAAATGACAGCTACAGCACACAATTAATGATACAAGATGGAATAAATCCGAAATGAGAAGCGCAAGCAGAAGGTACATATTTTTAGAGAAAGGCTACTAAAACCCAAAATTTTAAAAGGTACTTAAATTGTTTGTAATTATAGAGAAACATTCAATATAAAATACAGCAATCGATCCCACCTTAGAATTTTAACAATATTTATAAAAGATGGCATGTAATGAGAGAAGCTCAAAAATCATTAATATAAGAGAAGAATAAACAAGTACTTATTTACTTCATTCTAAAAAATTAAAAGAAAGTTTAATCAAATTTCAAGGAGGGCGTAAGAAAGGATGTACACAATCGTTACCAAGGACATCCGTTCGTAGAACAATAGGATTGCGCTCAAAACCTGATCTCTCACAAGAAATGTTACAAAACATTTGAACCAAATGAAACCATTTTTTTTTTTTAAATATCCATACACTGTTAACCATTAAATGTTTAAACGGAAAATCTCATTATTTATAAATATATATATATATATATATATATATATATATATATTACTTTATGAAACATTTTTAATAGCAAAATAAAATACGGTTTGTATTTGTAAATCAATGTGAATCAATAAATACTCATTTTGTAGAGGGTAAAAAATCCTTTTAATATTTAAAGAATAAAACACCCAAGCGTTTGATTTATTTACTTACAAAGTTTGGCGTAGAGAGATTCTTTTTTGTTTAGAAAACTTTTTGTTTAATAATTGTGTTCAATCACATTTTCATTTGTACCTTAAAAATCTGCATAAAATATCTATTTTTGTATGAGACTTTTAGTATTTTTGTAGGATCAAAATAGCTATTTTTAAAGTGAAAAAGCGATATGGTTTTATTTTTCTCTTTAGGTTTGTAGCAGTATTCTTTAAAAAGAGTAAAACTAATTTGTTGTTTGAAAATATATCTTACCCAACAATCTTACCCAATTAAACATATAGAAAGAGAACTTTATCTTTTTTATTTTTAGATATTACATTGGAATTTCCAAATAAATACCGAAAACTGTGTAAACATGGGAAAACTAATATCCCTTCTCATTACATGACGACCTAAAGCAATACAATTGATACAACGATACCATATTTTTTTTCACTGAACGGGCAACAGATTTACAGGCGAAAAACTAAGTCAAGGAAATACCGATCAATAAATAAATGACAAATCTGTCCCTAAGGAACACTGTGATTCCTGTAGGATATATCTTGTCCCTAATGAATACAAGTTTAAATCTTCAAATGCCATGTTGATTATTCATTTCTTAACTCAGTTAAATGTTTTTTCATTGCTTGTAAAAAATATCTTTTGAATTTCTAAATCTTCTAATTTATAAGTTTAGTAATTAGTGTAAGGAAAAGTTAGTAAATATTAAACAGCATTTTAAAATCTAAGTATTTCTAAAACCCCTTACAAAGTTACAACCTAAATATGATAGAGTTAATACCAAACTCACAAGAACAAATATTTCTAAAATGTGACTCGACACCACGCTGACGGTGCATTTACAGTTTGTAATCTGATATTGGCTAAACGGCTAATTAGCATTTGTATCAACCTGCTCATCCCCTGCTCCACTTGACAGGATGTCCTGCTAATCTCACACTGTCACACGGCTACTAGGACTCTTTATTTTAGCGTACAAGGGAAGTTTATCTCTACTTGCAGAAGTTAAATCGCTCGAGTCTTATTTATTTTACAGAATTTAAAAACGTCAATGAGATGAATGAAACATTATTGTAACAAAACCAAATTTTATATTTCAGTTTCGTATACATGCAGTTTTTGTTTTTATGGTTTACCTTATAAATAGTTTGAAAATAGCTTCGTAGATGACAAAGAAATGATAAGAGTGCTGTAGGTTAAACTTATGGTTGCATTTGGAGTGGCCCAGGTCATGCATTACAAAGATAACAAACTTATAAATCACTTAAAATTTATTTTATCTATATTTCTGCTAAAACTTACATTATCACACTAAACGTTTTAATTTATTACATTCTAGTTTTGCACTTTTAGAATGTTTTATAGTTGAAACTTTCAAGAAAATATTGCCTTCTACATGAAAGCACCTTGTATGCTGTGAAATATTTTTTTAAAAACTTTCCGTCAATTTATAAAACGTTGATAGTCTTGTTCAACTGAGCCGTTTTTTTACTGAAAAAGAGCCTCTCATTCCCCATTATGTTTCTAACTTGTAGCCTGTTGTAATAACCTATAATTAATTTCCTCTTTTCTCTTTTCTAAGCTGTATCGTGTTTCTTGTATCACAGATAAAAGCATATTGTACATTTAACACGATATTGATGAATTAAAATAAACTTTAAAAGTTAGGAATTGAATCAAACGCTCAAATGTCTACATTGTTAATTTAATATAAGATATTGCTTTATTTCCTCAGATGCTTTAGTTTTTAATATTATATTTAGTAAGTATCTACAAATTTTAATACAGGTAGATTTTGTTTTTTTTCTATAAAGAACAAGCCTTCAAGAAGTTCTCTGTTTTGTAAAGTAATAGTAACCTGATAGTTTATTGCTATATTGTTAAATAATTGTCAAGTAATACCTTGTACTTACGTTTATATAAATAGTACCTAATACAAAATAAAGAACGTACTTCCTAATCTACTCCCTTACGCTTCCGGCAACAAAACCGACCCTAGACGCTGCCTTTGTCCAATGATAAACCAACACAAGTATGTTACGTTCCATCTTTAAAAAAGAAGAAAATCCAGAATAGTAAGTATCAAGAAACTTGAATGTTGATCCGATTTAGAAAGACTTTAACGCTGATACTTCAGATAAGTTCCCTGGAACGGTTTGCCGAGTTGAAGAAAAAAATACCCGCTTTAGAATTCGAAGAAATTTTAGTGTTACATATTCGTGGAGGAGCTGGTTGTCTTCCAGAATAAGATGGATTTCGCAGAGTTTTTCACAGCAGAGGAAAAGAAGGCTTATGACGTTTCTGTAGAAGTGCGAGGACCACCTGACTGAATTGGACAGAAACTCTCAATGTGGCCCAGGAAGAATCAAATACTCAAATTCTCGAGGTAAATCAGCGTAATCTTCAATATAAGCAAGTAATATAAAAAAAAAATTTTTTTTCAAGTCAATTTTAACTTAATTCAACAAAGACAAAGTTTATTTTAGTTATTTTTTTATTAAAATTGTACAAATAATATAAATAGTGTAACATAACCTTTGCGTTAAAACCGCTGTTCTACCACATAACCTACAATATAAAATCAACTGTTTTATGAAATCATACGTTATCACTTATTTTAAGACAAATTAAACGAAATAACTGTAATGCATACCTAACCCCTTTTGTGAAAGGTTTTCTCACATATAAAACTTTAATTAATTTATTATTATTTTTAGTTATTGAATTAAAATTTGAAAAGTTGTTAAAACATCAAATTGTATACATCATGTACTACAAGCATGTATTTGAACTTGTGTGGACGAATAAAAAGTACTTTAAGAATGAAGTATATATATATATATATATATATATATATATATATATATATATATATATCTTTATTTATTTATTTATATATATATATATATATATATATATATATATATATATATATGATGATGATGATGATGATGAGAATGATGAATAATTAGTATCCGTAGTAAATTCGTTGGTTTTGCTGTGAATAAAATCGTAGTTAGAATCCTATTGTAGTTCGCACTTCAACTGTTGTTGGGTTCACCTTGTCAATGCTAGATGAGATTCTAGTGAACTCTCGGAACTACGATTTTATGCACTGCAGAAAGAACGGATGTCGGTGGATTACGTATGTCGTAATATTGAGCTGTTATTTTAAAGTTTTACTTCAATTAAATATAAAGCTTATTGTTCTGCCTGTACCAAAAATTTGTAACATATCAATTCTTTACGAATATATAAAATTATAAATGGTTAAATTAATGTTAACATTGAAGCAAAAATCACCATTAAGCCGATAAACGCACTCATTTATTTTATTTACTTACAATTCCTCTTCTCGAACTTTATTACAGGTATTGAATTACATTTTCACCTGCATAAATTTAAGAAGAAGTTTTTACTTCTTTGATTCTTTATTTTAACAATGTCACTTTGGTTTTCTGTGATTACCCATCAAATCGTCTAATAACATTTTTCTACTGTTTTCTTCACTCGCTAGCACCACTATAGAATCAAATAAAGAAATGTACAATCCTTATTATATGTAGTGGTATTTATAATCAATAGCATCATTAAATGTGTACATGAACCGAGAATCCCTTACGTCGCTGACCTAACACGAGAACACAGCACTTGGGCACTTGTAGACAGAATTGCAGACATAAATTGAATGCAGACAGACAATGGAGTACTTCGAATACCGAATGATGTAATTTAATGTAGCCACTAAGATAGTATTTTGAATGTCTGAAGCGAACACGTACGGCATTGTTTGTATAATTTGGGTTTATGTAGTAACCATAGTAACTTCTAAAAAACCGTCCAACATATCTGCATGTACTGTAAGACTGCTAGTTACATTGTGTAGTGGTAGATAAAATAGGCCTATATAATGCTAGATAATGCTAGGCAATATTAGCCTGCTAGTTACACTGTATAATGCTGGATAACGTATGTCTGCTAGTTACACTGTGTAGTATTGGATAAAGTAAGCATACTAGTTACACTGTGTAGTGTTGGGTAAAGTTAAGCCTACTAGTTACAATGTGTAATGTTGGATAAATTAGGCCTGCTAGTTACATTGTGTAATGTGGGGTAAAGTAAGCAAGCTACTTACACTGAGTAATATTAGGTAAAGTATGTCTGCTAGTTACACTGTATAATGTTGGGCAGCGTAAGCCTACTAGTTACACTATGTAATGTTGGTTACATTAAGCCTACTAGTTACACTGTGTAATGCTTGGTAAAGTAAGCCTACTAGTTAGACTGTATAGTGTTGGGTTAAGTAGGCCTATTAGTTACAATGTGTAATGTTGGATACATTAGGCCTGCTAGTTACATTGTGTAATGTGGGGTAAAGTAAGCAAGCTACTTACACTGAGTAATATTAGGTAAAGTATGTCTGCTAGTTACACTGTATAATGTTGGGCAGCGTAAGCCTACTAGTTACACTATGTAATGTTGGGTACATTAAGCCTACTAGTTACACTGTGTAATGCTTGGTAAAGTAAGCCTACTAGTTAGACTGTATAGTGTTGGGTTAAGTAGGCCTATTAGTTACAATGTGTAATGTTGGATACATTAGGCCTGCTAGTTACATTGTGTAATGTGGGGTAAAGTAAGCAAGCTACTTACACTGAGTAATATTAAGTAAAGTATTCCTGCTAGTTACACTGTGTAATATTAGATAAAGTATGTCTGCTAGTTACACTGTATAATGTTGGGCAGCGTAAGCCTACTAGTTACACTATGTAATATTGGGTACATTAAGCCTACTAGTTACACTGTGTAATGCTTGGTAAAGTAAACCTACTAGGTAGACTGTATAGTGTTGGGTTACGTAGGCCTATTAGTTACAATGTGTAATGTTGGATACATTAGGCCTGCTAGTTACATTGTGTAGTGTTGGGTAAGTGAGCAAGCTACTTACACTGAGTAATGTTAAGTAAAGCATTCCTGCTAGTTACACTGTGTAATGTTGGGTGAAGTATGTCTGCTAGTCATATTTAAAAGACTTACTATATTTACAGCGTTTCATTTCATAACTATCTCTGATGAAACGCTAATAATATATTGAATCCAGTATTTTGCACTGTCATACCTTCAATGTAGTGTGTATGTGGGGCAAAGATTAATATGTCAATAGAAAATCTTTTCATTCTGGACATCACTTTTATAATCCTAAATTACATCATACCTAAGTGGATATGTTGTGTAAACTTGAAATATCTTCACCTTTAAACAACATTTATTCGAATTTCTTTTTTTGTTCTCCAAACACGTATGGAGAGTCTTGTTAGAACAATAGGTTTTGTTAGTCCTGTCTAATTACATTTGCAACCTAAGCTCATTATTCAAAAAGGTACAGCAATAAGCCCCTTCCTCAATTCCTCCACCGCGTCGTTTTGAGTTGTTTCTCTCTCAAGTGAAATTAAAAAGTCTACAGTCCTTGTTCAAACTTAAATAAAATAAACAAGAGTCTGAGGTGCTGTCTGTGAAACTTAAACATTCACCTCTGAGTAAGAGAATGGTTGTGTTAAGAAAGTCACAATTAATTTAATAATTTTTCTTCTAAGACTTACATTATTTTCAAAATCCTTTTTAGTATCCGACCTAATTTATTTATATCGCAAAAATTTACATTTTTGTATTTAATCACTTTTTATACACATACATAACCACTGAGATTAGTTTCTCAGAAATAAAATAAGGCCAACTTGGTTAATAATTACCTTTAAATAGATTCTTTTATAAATAACCTCTTCTTATTATTTTTATGTTTATATTATGTGTGTTATGATGTGTTTCACTTTAAAAAGGAAGACAAATGTAGAAGGAACTAAATAATAACTTCCATTTTATCAGGAAATTATTGAGATCTTGAAAGTGTATTTATATCTATGTTCATGCTATACACACATTGGTTTACTTATAAATTTGTTTAAATCAAAGTTTCGTTCCCCGTGATCTACGAGAAGGTCTCACCATGGGCACTGAAGAAGGCAAAATTCAAGTGTGGAAGTGAAACCTCGTCGACATCAAATAAACTTGTAGAAAGAGTGATTTATATTTGCTTTCTTAATTTATTTCATTAGAAAGTTATTATTGTAACTATTTGAGTGACAGTGTTTTCGACAATATGTATGTGGAAACAAGAATTCTAATTTTATTGAATAAAACAAATAATGAAATCATCTGGATACAAGCAGTTATTTGAGATTGGTTCAAAACAAAAACTAAACTTTTATAATCTATCGGCTTTTGAAACAAATTCGAACATACAAGTCTCGCTAAACAAATATTGCTCAAACAGGCTTTTTGAAATAAATATTTTATAATTTATAAAATGATTTGTAATTAAGTCTTTATATAATTTAGTAGGCTAAACAATTTTAAAATGAGAGTAAAACGTACTATATATTGTTATTAATTTATTAGTAAACAAAATCTACAATCTATAACGAGGATAGTTGTGTTATTGTATAATGTAAATAATTTAGTTAGAAATAAACCCATCCGGTATAGTACTTTAGTTATTCTATTGCAAAGTGACTTTGCATTGATGCTAATTCCAAGGGAATATTGCATGGTAGTGGCAAGCGGTAGAAGGGCTGGATGGCCCTATGCACGATTCAATGTTAGACTGAGTGGTCCGTATGTTTCTAAGGGTGGAGAGCCACTGGTTTAAATATATTATTAAATGTATTGTAAACAAATCTTGAATATGATATTATTAGGCTGAAAAATACATTTAAATTAGGTAAAACTATTAGTGAGTAGCCATGTTACAGGAGGATTTTAAGCGTTAGTAAGCTACATAATGTGAGTAATAATGCAAATATTACATTTTAAATTTCATGTCTATTAGTGAGTAGACATGTTACAGGAGGATTTTAAGCTTTAGTAAGCTACATATTGTGAGTAATAATACAAATATTACATTTTAAATTTCATGTCTATTAGTGAGTAGCCATGTTACAGGAGGATTTTAAACTTTAGTAAGCTACATAATGTGAGTATAACATGTATATTAACTATCGACTCATTGTGTGTTGTGTTTGTATTAAAAATTACTTTGTTATATGGTCTTTTTTAAAGAAATTTAAAATATTTTTGTCGGTTTTTGCGAGGATAGTAGTTTTACACGTGATAATTTAGACAATCCATATTTAGTTGTAACATTTTCTCACTGAACGGAGGTAGAAGAAAATTCATTCTTTAATTTATCAGGAAAAAGGATTAAATTTCTGAATCGTACAAAGAATTCTAAAGCGAATGAGTTCAAACTTGAACCAAAGTTTTCGTAAATTAATAAATAAATATACTTTTGAAACATTATATTCTTCTATTTAGAAACATATTTTAGGGTAAACGTGGCGTTTCCAGTGACAGTGTACACGTGATGCATGCTTCCCCTTCCACGTGTTCAACCAGAGAGCTTTATGAAGAGTACTTTTTTCCTCCATCTATTCTCCCTACTTGTTGTCTTTCTTAAGCTACAATACTCATGCTGAATTATCTCTTTAAAGCTACAAATAGATGATTTTCGTGTTTTTACATTTTCTAAAGTACTCATGTTTTTGTTGGCACAGGTTTCAGATTGAGCTCGGAGACTTACAGACGTCACTTTTTTACTTAATCCTGATTTGCATTTTACGCTACATGTTACTCTGTTTTCCGTTGCATCCTAAAATGCATTTTAATTAATATTATATTTATTATATTGTCACATACTTCTACTAGTTTAAACCTGTAATATGCGCAGAACCCCAACGACCAACAATTTGAGGAATATTTATTCAAGTTTTTGATGACACCTCACAATTTATATCAACAAAAAGGAAACCTTCAAAGGTGGGATGTTAGCTAACATAGATTAAACATTGGTGAACTTCATTTGAAAAATCTGTATCCATTTTGCCTATCCTTCGCCGCGTCAACTTCTAATAATTCAAAATAGCCTACTTATGTAATCGTATTTATTCGTAATAAGTGTTAACTGTAACTGTAAGCTAATCGAGGTTTTGATCACTTAGTTTACAAATATACTCTGAGTTGTAAATGACCTTGAAGCTGGATGATTAAAAAATCATTTTAACATATCTGGAAACCTAAATAACGGACTTGTACAATTTTTTCTTAGCTTTACAATTTATTCAAATTCATTAAACCATACATCCTAAATTGACCTTTTCTGTTAATCTATTTTTCTTTCATTTCTAAAACTCCCCCTCTATTCATTCAAGTATACTAACTTGTTTTTTAGAATAGAGTTTTCCGTTTCATGATGATCTAATTCTGAATATTCTTCTTCTCGTATAACAGAGATTCGTAACGAAGTTTCCTTTCACAGTATCGAATCATGAATATTCTATAAAAGAGATTTTAAAGCTAGGATCTTTAATGAAAAAGCGCCATTGTATCATGTTTCTCTTCTTATAATTACTGATATAATTAGAGGGGGTAGATTTGTAATAAACCTCGCACAATGCTCTTTCTTCCTTACTTTGACTGGGATACGTAACGTCAGGCAGAGTAGATTTTACATTTACAGGCCTAATTATATTATACTCTATTTACTTTCACAAGAACCGCTGTTCTCTTTCAATGTTAGAATTTGCATTATTATGAGAATTTAATTAGGACAAGTAAAAGGTGCCATGACAGTTTCTTATATTTTAAAGCATAAGTGTGGTTGTCTTGGAAACTGTGGAAAGCATAAAGTGTTTTAAATATTTGTCATTGAACACAATATTTTTAAATAAGTTTCAAGCGTCAAATATTGCTTTTTCTATTTACGTATAAAGCTTTAATATTTAACTTCATCTTGTTTTTGCACTGGAGAGGGCTTTGGACATGTTTTGTTTGGAAGTTTGTCAGGTATATTCTTTATATTAGGATTTACAGTTTCATCAGGTTGTATTAACAGTATGTGTTATTTATTTTGCCAAATATTTTGCTTGTCGTAAAATTTACATACAACTTATGCTAGATTAAAACTAACTCACAATTCCAATAATTTACCAGGTTAAATCAAGTTTGTTTTGAAATCGGTTAAACATGATCCTGATTTTACATCAATGGTTTCAACTATTTAAACTCTCTTTGATTAAACCGCCACCAATCACGGTGATTTAGCATAACAGTAGTTGTTTGCTTTGCAAATATTTGCTTGACATTCATTAATTCGATGCCAAATGATTTCTGGTTCCGGAGTCCAGGGACATCACAGTCATCATACATGCGGTTTATTGGCTGTGCTGTTAATTCATCACTGACGTCATAATTATCATTATTTTTATCATTACCTTAATGGGTAAACACTAGATTCGCAAGAAATTTTGTTTTTTCGGTAGTTAGTGGCATAAATATGACCACTTCTATTGCAGTTAAAACAAACTTAATATCTTAGTATTCTAAGACTTTTTTCTCGTTTCTTAAACAAATATACAGTTTTTTTCATTTCTTGCTTCTGAGTTGTACTACACTTCTTGGAGCTTTGTTTAAACATTTTCATCTTTAATTGCAGTGCTTGGATTCTCTATCACCTTGATCACGGGCTTGTATCTATCAGGCAATCCAGCAAGCAATATATTAGCTACCCAATCAGTTGCATCAATAAAGTCTATTAAGATCAATATGATAGTAGCAGGTGTGTATAAATGCATGATGTAGCTGATCAGCTACAATCAATAAATTATCATTTAATTACATTAATATTAAAAGTAGATTTTTTTAACATTTTTTCCCTTTTATACTCACTAAATTTAACGCCGGTAATTTTTTGGCCTCGAAAAAATCATGCATTGAAGGGTTAAGTTCAGTTTTTCAGCTGTGCCTGTATCCTGGGGACATATTCTTCGATATGTGATCAGTCTAAAAATTGGGGCATTAAGGTTCAAAGACGCGATACCGTATGAGAAAGTCCTAAATCTGCGACAGCTATTTTTAGATTTAAATACCTTTTTGCATAGATACATTAATATGCTTATAATTCGATTTATTTACTCCTGGAGTTAATTTGGTTTTCGTTTGAACCATCATTGTTTCGTTGAAGGTAGTTTGAAACTTAGTTCGCCTTCGACACATTTCTATAAACCTTCATGCTCGACATAGGTTTTCGTAATAACTTTTCAATGACGAAAATCCGGTATCCAATTAATAGCTGGATAGGTGGTAAATTACCTGCAGTCGTCATGGCGGTAATCTAATTATCTAGTCTCTTTTCCAGCGGTTAAATTGCGTCACACAGTAACTTAAACCCGTGCTTATTATTGAGGTTATGTTCGGCAATTGTTTATATCGGTAGATTTACCTTGCGAAACCTTAGAAATGTATTCTCGCCAATATATTGCATTAGTGTTTTGAAGGGAGGGACGCTTTTGAAATATCAGCTGAGCACATAAACTATTGTAAGGTAATTATACAAGGTTGGCAAAGGAATTAACTTTATCGAACGTACACGACAAAGGGCGAGCTTAAATTTCTTACCTGTAGGTAGCAGCACGGTTGTGTAATTCATACCAAATCAGTATCTTATTCCCCGAATAAGATTACACTTGAACCTACTTGTGTGGTAAATATCGCCGAAGAATATGTATACTGTTAAAATAACTGCCTATGTGTAGGTTAGTTACATTTGCCTAGACACAGGTACAAAGTATAGGATCAAGAGTGAGTTAAATAAATATTTAGTCTAAGTAATAACTTTAGGCTAAATCTTTGAAATGATTAAAAATAGAAACATTTTTAATGTCAGGTATTTCAAACAATCGCCAACTTACGAAAAATATGAATTTCACAAACAACAATAAATACGAATGAAAAATATATTTACTATGTAGAGATATAACCTCAAAATATACAATAAATGCCAGCCCAGTTAAAGTTGTAAATGGAAAGTATCAATTGCTGTTCGTAAGTCTGTAGTAATACAAGAGATAAAACGTTGACTTCTGGCTGTGACGTCACTGCTAGAGCTTACGTCCTGATGTTACAATCCGATCGCATTGGCAGTGGCAGTGAAGTCGTGATTAGTCTGTTCACTAGGAAATAATTTTTCGCTTTAGTTGCAGTAACCTACTGTTGATATTTCTTTTTAAATGCTAATAATTAGAAAATATAAAGACAAAATGTGGCAAACGTTGAACTAGTTCACAGAAAAAAGAATTTATTCAATATAAAATGTTCAAATATTAAATGATTAAAAATATTACTATAACGAATTAAATTGAACTCAGCTCTAAAGAGACGCCTAAAGAAATTTTACTCAAAACTTGTGTATAAATTCATTTCTATAAAATTTAATGTACTACATTACATTGAATTATATTGTAGTAATATTTATTCTAATGGCATAGCGCTAAAACGTAATATTCTACAACACCTACAGTAACGAACCAACGAATAATGAAAACAGCTGCTGCTCTGAATCATATGTTGTCACCTAACATTTCATTGTCTACTACTTAGATAAATCTCACACGGAAAATAATGACGCTAACCGAGCTATTTCCCAAACATATCCAGACCTGTTATAAGACGTTTTATTCTATTAAAAAATATTTTTATCTACTCTCAAAAAATTGCTCATCAATAACTAGACTAATAAAATTTACTGTTGCTTTTTGTAATCGTCTTGAACTTACTGAAAGAATTATATGTAATATTTGCGCAAATGAGTGAAAAATGTTAACTTACTTGCTGACGTGTTTCGAAACAATCGTTTCATAGACGAAGACAACCGCTACTCAATGGAATAGATTCCAGTCGTCAATGAAACGATTGTTTCGAAACACGTCAGCAAGTAAGTTTAAAGTGTTCATTGAGTTACGAAATAAATACTTATGCATTGTTATAAAATGTCTAACTAATAAACTTAAAATAATACTTCATTCAATTCTGATTTGTTCCTAGGTGTAGGAAAAATATGAAACTATTTTGATCCAATTTTCGATCCCCTTCCTGAACATTAGGAGACATCAATAACATTCATGAGTCATTAACAAAATAAATAACAAAACAGAGAAAAATAATATGATAAAGAGGCCTTCTGCAGATAAAGAAGTGGGGAGGTAAAAGGCGATTAGAACAAATAGGCGCATGTTGTTAAAACACATTAAAAATTAACCACACAGTTATTATCTTGAAAATAGTGGCATAAGTATTTTAAAAGAGCCAATTAATACCAATATTGCATGTATCCACCAATAGAATGATTCACATTAACGTGGAAAATATAGCTCAATACATGTTACATCATTCACATTTTCCGGATACAGGGGTGTAAAAGAAACAATCTCAAAGCTTCTTAGTCATTTAATTACATATTCACTGTATCTCAAGTTCTTACAGCCAGTCTTTTAAAATATAATGCTATGTTCAGTGTATTTTACTTTTGTCCCTGTTTTCGCGCAAGCTACATATTCACTGTATAATCCATTGCATGTAAGTTGTGACTTTGTAAAACAATCCTATTGATATACATTTATTGAATTCTTAGAGCTTCGGCACGTATTGAGTATTATCGTAACTCTGTACGGATTCTGTACAGAGAAAGTTAAAAACACTCTTTAATAAATTCCATATACTATTACATTTAGTTCTTAATTTACCTTATGTATTTTTATCGAAATATATTTTAGCTTAAATTTTTTAAAGAACTGATTTAAATTTAATTAGTTTAAAACATTCAGTAAACATTTAGTGGATGTTTTTTTACCGCATAAGTTTATTATTAACTACAATAAATATTAGTTTTTATTAAAACATTCTGCAAATGCATATGTTAAAATTGAATTAAAAATGTATAAATATATACTTTCGGCGATTTTCGTTGAAAATTTTGCAAAACTATTGCCTCTATTTTGTTTTTTAAGTGATATCTTCTTTAGGCCCATGTGTGATAAACAAAACATGCGATTAAATCATTGC
The DNA here is from genome assembly GCA_036971475.1 of Prosapia bicincta. NCBI lineage: Eukaryota > Metazoa > Arthropoda > Insecta > Hemiptera > Cercopidae > Prosapia > Prosapia bicincta. The sequence continues at coordinate 266,027,563 of JBAIZL010000001.1, forward strand.
TTTCACGTCACGCTGTTTCTGAAACGCATACCTTATAGCTTATATTTCCGTCAGGTAAAGTTATGACTCACCTCAAAGTGAATTTAATAATAAACATGTGATTTCATGTAACAGCTGATTTTGTGCTATAGGTTACGTTGCAGAGCAGCCATTTCACACGTAAATTATTATTAAATAGTTTTAATCAGTAGTTAAATATATTAATTTATTTAAACTGTGATATGTCTCAATACAAATAATTTATTATAGAGATAAAAAAATGTTATGTAATTTTCATTCAGTGAAAGGAAAACATTTTTAAACCTGTCGGAGAACGTTCACTTCTGTCAGGATTCCCCCGAGTTCCAGAAACATTTTTCATCTTTCTAATCATAAAAACCGTAATTTTGGATTGTTTAATTTGAAATAAAATATTCACAATGTTTCTATAAATATTTAAAAAATTACAATAAAGATTGAAATGATAAGAAGTAGGTGTTATTCACATGTTATTGTAACCAGCTATAAGTTGTTTGACCGCAAACACAATGTATTTGGGCGTTGCGGTTGGGGAATTAGTTTGTAAAACAATTATTTAGATATCACCTGTAGCCTCCTTGGATATTTTAACTCCTTCAGCTGGGATGTACTTCTATATTCCCACTATACATCCAACATAGCAACATTTACAGCGCATCTAATCCTACAAGTTCTTTTCTTTCCTCCTACATTCATTCTTGATGTACGTTTAGCCTTATTTGCTATGTTAAGACGTATTGGACAGTAAACATTAGGTTCGCAAATAATTTTCGAATGTCTTCCAACCAATAAACAATAGTAGCTGATACATTTTTTTTTTTTTAATTATTAATAAATCCTGTAGCTTTATAAGATTTCGTCTCACCTTCAAACACGTCTACATGAACAATTTTAGCAGAAACTATCAAATTCTATTCATATAATCAAATTATATATCTACCAACACCCACGGTTAGGGTCACTTCTTGATAAAGTTTGTAATCACTAAATAATAATTATTTCATTTCCATACCTTCCCTTATATTGTCTAATTTCATAAATTTTACTACTGTATTTTAATTTTACTAAACCATTTTTCATTTAGCCTACTTTAAGACGATATCACTTACAGAAAAATGTTTAGTAAATATTAGAATAAAATTAAAATACTTTTTTGAGTTTTACCAAAATATAAAGTCTGAGTAGACAATTTTGATTTTCAGTTTTCTTCAACGGTTTTTATTTGTACATATGTACGTTTATGTTGTCATTTCGATTCACCATTAAGACAACTTTCTCTATAATGGAAGCTATTCTATATCTGAACTATGACCTCGAGTGGGCGTGGCAGGAACAATATAACATTTCCTTTGCTTCAGTTCTCTTACGTGATTGGAATTTCACACTTAACTTCACTACAAAATTGTCTAGGCGCGTGATCGATTCATCTGTATGCTTTACGGATTGTTTTTGGTATTTATAGCTACTCCATAAGTTGAGTCTTTTCCTAAAACTCCCGGTGGTTATTATTTGACTGGATTTTATTTATATTATTATAAACATAAGCCTTATTATGCATTATCATATCTGACTTACGAAATGTTTTATCTTTCTTCCGAAACGGCGTTGAAAGCAATGAGACTAGAGTGTCAGGTAGTTCCACTGCCAGTAGAGTGCCTAATGCCTCAACTCAGAGTTGTTTTTTTATAATTACTTTATTATTAATACAACTTTAACTTAATAACAGGTTTAATTATGAGTTTAGGCTGCTCAGACTAGATATATAAGTTGAAACTTTAAAGTCAATTTATAAAGACAACCCCTAGCTTTTTCTAGAAGGATTAAGACATTGTAAGTCAGCTCTAGTGTTACCCTCTCCTCGACGGTCAGCAGAACTAATAGCAATCTGTTCTGGCTGATTCTTTTAGACGTCAAATGGTTGAAAGGTCTTTGTCCTGGGCTGTTTGTGGCAGGAGCATTAGAAACCATTCTTAAGGATGTCAACGTTTGGGTGGCTATCAACTGCATCAAAATTACTCAAAACCTTTCTATTGTCGGTTACGGTATGGCTCGTTTGTTTCGCTTTCTCAGTATTTTGTAATAAAATGGGATCAAATATAAACACTCATCTACAATAACAGGCTCAAAATCTTCAGTATACTAACTCAACAATTCTTTTACTAAGAATGATTGCTGATTTCAGAGGCTACTAATGCAATAATGACCTCAAAATATCCAAACCTATCACGAAGCTGAGTGTATTTATCTTCTGTCTTTGATAGATCTACAGAACTATGTACGGTATGGGTCTTCGTTTACTTCGAAAAGGTATTTGAGTTGCACGAACCTATCGCAATATCTTCCATAAATATGTCAACGTCGTTGAGATATTACATTCGCATCGCATTTGCTATGCTTTATAATGGGGACTCAATTCAGTTTAAATACTCAGTTTAAAGATATTCGATATTATTTATTCAATTTATTTCGTCTCATAAATCTGGTGTAAGAAAATCGACTTTTTCGAGTTTTAATATATGTATATACTAAAACCTTATTATAAGCTAGAACGTTCGAATTTCGGATAATCTATCTAGATAAAATACAAAGAAAAAAAGGTGTGTGAAATACATCAAAATAAAATAACATTGAACTTTTCTACCTTAAGTTAGTAGATGCTTTTTAAAAAAATTTAGTACTTATTTTTGAGACGGATTAATTGTGTCAGCCTTGAAAGATCAACACAAAAGCATACTGTTGTAACATGGACAAATAAATTATTTGATAAAGTCGGCTTTTATTCAAAATATAATATTCAAACGCCCTATTCACAGGACAGTCAAGTTGTGCACCCCTTAGCGTGAGGCTGGCTGGTGTTTAAATTGACATGCAAAGTAGTTTAAGCCCTGAAGGGTAGCGCTTGCATACACAAACAGAACCGATGTCACTTACAGTTGGTATTTTCACGTTCCACACGAACGAATTATTATTATTTATTAAATCAATACGTTACATGATAATAAAACATATGATATGTCATTTTTTAAAAAAGAAAAACAATTAGTATTATATATACCTGAGGATTATTTGTGAGTAAGAAAGACATTTTAAAAATCTACTCTTTTCCAGTGAATGATTACATTCTGAAACTCGTTTTACTGTCTGTCTATTTGTTGATCTCTCTTTCTCTCTATCATTCTTTCTCTCCCTCTCTCTATCTCAATCGTTCTCTCTCTATCACACACACAAACACACACACAAGCACATACACACACAGATACACACACACACACCCCTCCACACACACACACACACACACACACACACACACACAAACACACACACACACACACACACACACACACACACACACACGAGCGTGCGCATTTATTTTATAGTGCATAAAAACGCCTTTCCAACTTAACGCCAGAATCTCATCTAGGATTTTTAAAGTGTACCCAACAACTGTAGGCGAACTCTCGTCTACCATTGATGAGGTGAATCCAACAACTTCTTAGCGATATCCAAAAATCTCAGTATTTTCTCCATAGTATACGAGATATTTCTCTTATTTCTTTTTAAATATAAAGAAAATTCTTTCCTCCATAAGATTTTAATAAGTGGTTACCAATATAGTTTATTGAAACCCATGCCTTCGCATCACTACAAGTCATTACAAAATATTTAAATTTATAGATAACTAAATGAAGGAATACTGCATTGCTAATTATTGCATGTAGAAATATATGTAAGTGAAATCAATTACATCGACAGAAAATATAAAGATTTCTTCGTCCATATTACAGTTATGATAATAAAATTTACGTATGCCAAAGTGATATCTTCAGAGGATTTAGTCTTTAATGTGTTCGTTTTCTTGTTTTCCTAAATTTAAGAATTAGTCGTTTTAAAAGTGATATAACTCTGTTGAATAATATTTGAAAAAAATGTCTTAAACTTTAAATCGAAAAAAACAAATAAAAGAATAACCTTATTTTAATATAAGGTTTTATAAATCTTCTAAAATCAAAACAAAAAGACAATAAACTAAACTATGTATTAACAAATATTTTTTGTCATGATTAAATAAATTACTCCGTATGATTACGTTTAAGAGTTTTTGATGTGATCACAAATCTTGAAACCTCAATTCTGCCATGGATAATACAGGCCCAAACCATAAATACGACAAAGGGGCCCTAACCATAAACACGATGCTATGTTAAGGGTTTTCTTTGCATGTAATCTCTTTAGAGTGAGGAGAAAGTTTTAAATGATGGAGGTTTACTATAAAAAGCCAGTTGACATAAAAACAGTTGATATGAGCGATGCCTATCCATGATACGAAACATGTTATTTACAACCTAGCCGAAAGACAGATAACTATAAAGATTAAAACAGTGAGAGATTTAAAAAAATTCAGTATATTAAAATAGGAAATATTATTTGTCTTAAGCACTGCTAAAAATAACCTTTTTTTGTATAAACCCTAAAATAACTTAATCTGGAATAGTTTTACCATATCTAATAACAGCTGTAACGATTAAAAAAGTAATATTTTTTTAAGAGAAACTAATTTTGACCTCATTCAGTCTGTATAATGCTGTGGGTAAAGGCCTTCTAAGCAACGTCTTAGCAATTTTCCAGCTGACCGGATTTAGTGCAGACAAAATAGAGTTGCAAAATAAATTGAGTTTTCTCTCTCTGGAAAACTGTTGATTTTATATTGGAGTTTGTTCACTGTTGAATGTTCATAACGAAGTAGATATTTGCAGTTATTGGAACAATTTATTTACAGGTATATTTGTAATGTTCCAAGGGACAAATCTAATTTCGCATGGATTCGACCTTTCACTGTATTTAACGACATCTTCAATTTTCTACAACATTATGTAGGGGGAAAAGTGAAATTGTTTTAAAAGCTAACCTACAATATTCATACCATAATTAATTTACAACAATATCTATAAAGTAATGGGATTAAATGATCACAAGTATTGTTTTATTGTTTTCAAATCTTTACTCAACTTTTATTGTCCAGTGTATTACATGCTTGTCTGACAACTGTCTACTTAAGTTTTGAAACAGTAAATTTCACTTTTACGTCATCATCTTTTCTCTTACTTCGTTTACTTTTTTTGTGCTTCTTATTTATTGACTTTCTTTTTTAAATTTGTTCTCACCATTCGATTGATTTTCATTTTTGTTTTTAAGACCTTTTAAAATGTGTACCTTTGGTGTACCTGTCCTCCATATTTAGTGCAGTATATCTTGGTTGGAGGACTTTGTTTGAGAGACATCTTTAATTTCTAATAGACTCTACAAATTAAAAGAATTTCTACTCTCTGCTCTGGTTCTAACAACCACTTCCGGTATTAGGAGTAGATCCACTAATTACTAAATTTAATTATTTCACCGATATATATTTTCTTCTTTTCTCGTGTTTATCACTATTTATTGATTGTATTCTGCCACGAAGTAATTTATTCCTCACCAGCTTCAGTACTTTCTTCTTCACCCGTACTTTTAACACACCATCTACTTCTAATCTTTTCCTTTCCTTCAGTAAGCTCAAGACGTTTGCATTACCTTTAGTAGGTTATTCATCATAAATCCACAATACTCAACCTTAATTCTCGCCTTTTCATAGTTCTATTATCGCAACATATACCTTAGTAGCGTCAATCATCTCCAACCGTGCTTATCCCTTCTTTAAACGCCAGCAGCCAAAATTTCTTAGGGAAAGTCCACTGTTCTTCTTATTCCTGTCATGTTTTATAACTCTTTGTTTTTCATACACTTTTTCGGTTTTATCCTTATTTATTTTTAGCACAATTTTTTTCTTATTAATGTATTTATTAAGTT
>JBAIZL010000001.1:266040924-266045924 GCA_036971475.1 Prosapia bicincta
TCACAAAATAAAAACAAATTAACGCTCTTCAGCTGTTTATGTCACAAGTGTTACGGTATAAAAAGATAAGTGGTGCGACAAGAAGCGTAAATGTTACTGAAGCTACAACGTATTAAGGACGAATAAAATCGAGTTAGCGACTACAACCAGTATATTTAACATTTTTTGCACAATGACAGTATCTAGAAAGTATTTTTAGTTTCGAAATTCAAACCGTTATCGTCATATTTCATAAAAATTATATTTAAAGGAAATAAAAATGCTGGTACTTTGTAATGTTAGTTTTATTTATTTGTAAACATAATTTAAAGACTTCGTGCAAATATTGGAGTAATATAAACCTGGAAATAAAATATTATTCCTTTTCAATTATTATTTTTTGTACTTTAGTTTTTTTAATTTATATTTCACAATATGTATGTGTTTATCACATACAATGAAGAAACCTTTCAACATAATCATACTTATATGAGCATTATAATTTTTAAAACTGTTTATATAGGCACGTAATACAGTTCCTAAGGTTAGAATAAAAGTATATAACTGTTATTCTTTCTATCCTGCTTTAGTGCTCATACATGCTGTGGGAACGCATAAACTATTATTTCTGGACACCCATAGTCTTCATCACTTCTTATTAATTCTTTAAAATCTTTTGCAGTTTATAAGATTACATAGTCGCAATTCTTAGTTTCACTGAAAAGGAGATTTATGCATCCAGTTTAAGCTGATAGACTCACCCGTACCCCGAAACTTACCTAGAGATGTAGCAGTAGCTGTGTTCAGAACCACCATTGGCCACGACTACCTGGCAACCCATCTGCACCGCATTGTTTTAAGCGCAGATGCGGCCTGTACCCTGTACCAACACCCCAGGATGGACGCAACCCACCTACCCCAGTGTCCGGCCCTAGCAGCCAACTTAGTGGACGAAGAAGAAGACAACTACAGGAAGATTTCCTGCCTCTACTGGTCAGCGCGCCGCCAAATGGCTAACCTGCCAAGGGTGGGCATTAGCTAGTATGCAAATAAGTTTAAGAAGGAACTTGGAAATTCGTTAGAATGTATCTATGATTGGTAAATTTTAGCTTTAACAATTATTATATTCTACATCAGTAAATGACTAAACACATGACCAATAACGTTTTTTGTTTAAAGAACGCTTCTTTCCCACAAACGGTTCTTTTTTTAATAAAAAAGTTTAAAAAATTTATTTCAAGTACTTTTCCCGCTTTTGCGCTGAAGTAAACCCACTTTTGATCTAAAGGTTTCATCGCCTTTAACCAAACTTTTACCGGCTTCAACCTCAAGCTCTTAAAATATCTTTCTCTTATATGTCCATCGTTGGATGACAGTACAGCCTCTGTTACACCTAATTGCAATGTAGATAATTTTACAAATGTCCTTTTTGGTAAACGAGCCCAAATCAAATTATTTGGAAGCTCATTTGGATTTTTAGTTTTCCCCCTGAAACATTTTCAGCAGATCTATGTGGGCAAAGTCACCAAATATTGGCCACATAGCTAGCATAGGTACTTCATGGAGGTGGAAGTGCCGATCGCTTTCCGCATAAAGTCTATGCTGCGACATAGCGCTTGCCAGTTGGTCTCATTCCATAAACTAGAAGTAAGTTTCAGATCAGATCTGTTCTTGGTACATTGAGTCGGGTCGTGTTACTACATCTCCTTACAGTTATAAAAGGATATCTCAGACTGATTACAATTATATACAAAAATCTGAAGTGAGTTGCAAGGCATGTCACGTAGATTTTTTTTAAATTTGTTGACAATGCCAGTGTTTACAAATATTCATCACAATGTTTTTAAATCACAAAGGAAATTTCAGTTCATCAACGGTAATTATTTCACACACCAAAGAATCAGTCTTAATATCATACAAACAAAGTTATTGTCCAACTACAATTTTTATTTTGACTGTTTAGAACTTTGCTCATGTATAGAAGAATCTCCTTCCTTTCGTTGGTACCTTGAATGGCAATCTAGTTAGGCCTACGTTTTACAATTTTCTTCTTATAACATTTTGTATAACTTCTAACTTTCTGCTAGTTTTCCCTTATGACAAAAACAAACTCCACAAACACTTACAAATACAATCACTTGTAGGACCTATTTAAAACTTGCATTATAAACTCACAATTTAAAATAAATGTAAGCTTAAAAAAAAGTAATAAAGCTGATACAACGAAACTCAACAAATAACAGATGACAGTAGATTTACTCAAGACAATTACCTTATGTAGTAAAGCTACTACATATATATATATATATATATATATATATATATATATATATATATATATATATATGTATATATATATATATATGTGTGTGTATATATATATATATATATATATATATATATATATATATACATATATATATACATATATATATATATATATCATTTTAAAGTAAACATTTAGAAAAACAATAGAGAAATAGAAAATCGACTAAAACTCTCGTTTGATGTTTTCTTTAATGGGTTCACAAACACAGAATAGACGTTTTACAGTGACGTCGTGGAATACAATGCATCTCTGATCACTGAAACGTCTAGGCTATAGCTCCTATTTTATTTCTTTATTTTGAAACTAAAAGGTATCCAACCCACGGGCTATAGCAAGAGACTTGATGCGTAGGAGGGGATTTGACAGTACTAGAGATAATCAAGGCGCAGAGGTTGTGGCGGACCGATACGTATAGCAGTGAGGTACGACAAACACTGAGTTTGAGGATTCCCCCACTACTCTAAATGTCAAGTAGACCACTCCAATCAAGTGCCTTGTTGTATCGCCAATTTTACTGTATTTAAGTTTGTTATCAAATTTTAGAGATGTGACAATTTTCTGTGCAATACACCATACTTCCTATCTACTTTTCTGAAGGTTGAAAAGAGCAATGATTAACTCGGAAGCGTGGGAAAATTACTAATAATCATTATATTTTAATATTTTTATTTATGAAAATATTTAAATATTAATTCTCAGTTTAAAAATAACTAAAAGAGTTGATAATTCTGAGGTTCTTCCTTGCAAGTTAATAATACTTATAGTTGTTTCTTTTACATTAACCGAAGATAATGTTTGTATTTTGTATTGGCAAACCTGTAAAAGTGCTCCTATGTTTAGTTACTCTTTCCCTGTCTTTTTATTTCATATTTTAACAACATATTACGTTACTTATAGACCTTTGTATGTTTCAGTGTAACCCCCCGGATTTTGTAAATGGGTCGTGATGGGATTGTCTTATATAAAAAAAACTTTAATTACCATTATCCACTGGTACTTACAGAGACTCGCCGGGTCAATTATTTGTCTAAACAATTGTATCTAACTATTAACTCAGGCAGACTGGATGTCTGTTTAATAGCTCTATCAAAGAAAGGTTACATTAAATTCTCGTTTATGTTTATAAAAGAGATTTAATTTTCAAAACAATTTTATATTCTAAATATTACATTTTTATTACAATTTACTTACTACTCTTTATTACTTAACAAATTAAAATATTTAAGTTTACATCTTTTGACAATGTTCTCTGACGAAGCTAGGTTTAATGAATTCTGGTGTTTTATGTTTACTGATTTGACTAAAACCAAAAATATTTTTTTTAAATACTAAATTTAAAACATACCTTTGGCAATCACTACACTCACATGGCTTTGTTAAAACATATTTTAATTACACTAGTTCACTTTTAAATTTTGAAACAACAAATTATACGTAACAAAACCACCAATAGCATTTCCCGTTTTTAATTAATTTAGGTAATTACATCATTTACAAATTTTATAAAAGATTTTACTATTGCTGGCCCATTTTGCTCCTCCCTCGGAAACGTGTTGCGAGAGAGTGCTTTGTTAATTTCCCACAGAAACTTAACACGTGAATTCGTAAATGCGCCCACCATTGTTCATTAAGACACTTTGTGAGAATTTCCTGCTAGCTCTGTCGATGTAACATCTTTTCAAAAAAAACAAACATTTTTTTAAGCAAAGCCGATTTTACATTTACTAAGCAACAAATATATCATGTAACATACTTATTGCAATTGGAATTTATTAAGTATGTTACAACAGGAGGCACTCTCAAGAGGTTGTTATCCTGAAGTAAGCTCTATATCAACTGCGAAGATAGAGGAAGGATTACTAAGGGAGTGAATAAATATAGAAAAGAATTTCTGCATTAGAAATACGAATTCCTAAATAAAACTTGTAATATTAGGATTATAGCGTTTCATTTTCCATTGTAACAGGAATACTGTTGTTCCATAATTCTCAAAAAAAGGAGAATCAAAGCAAGTGTATGTGGATCACTCTATTCGTGATATTGCCTCAATATACACCCAGGGAGTGGCGAAGCCAGAGCAAGGCACGTGCCCCACTAAAACAGCGCTAGGCTTATAGCTAAACAGCTTCCAGACTACAAAAAAAATTGTGTAATTTTAAGTGCCAAAATAACAAAACATAATTTTTCTAGAGATTAAAATGTTCAAACTTACCTCCAGGAAGGTTCTTTCCTTTGATTCCACGAGTCGTGCTCCCCCAACCATACTCCTGGCTACCCCCCTGCACCCAGAGTGTAACAAAGTAGACATGGTGCCCCCACACTAAGCACGAGTAAGCAATAAAACGACAATACGATATTACAATAATAATTCCAAGGTGCAGGAAGGTGTCTCTCTATATCAACAGTTGGTATTTTACCCTCTAGTACAAACACCCCTCTCTGAAACATGTAATTGTCATCGACTTAATTAAACCAGCGTGTTCGAGAAGTGGCACACATCCGTTTATATCACAGCTGTACGTCACAAAAACATGTTAACGCATGAAATCCAAAACTACGCCTAGAGAATATTTAATGAAATTTTATGAAATTTCAATTAAAAATGCAGTCAAGTAAAAGAATGTTTTGGTTTCACCCGAGCTTACATGATGTAATTATTAATACAACTTTCTCTTAAACATGTTACAACTTA
>JBAIZL010000001.1:266668424-266780924 GCA_036971475.1 Prosapia bicincta
TTTCTTGTTTACTGTTTGTCCTTCTGCGGCAATATATTTCTTGTTTACTGTTTGTCCTTCTGCGGCAATATATTTCTTGTTTACTGTTTGTCCTTCTGCGGCAATATATTTCTTGTTTACTGTTTGTCCTTCTGCGGCAATATATTTCTTGTTTACTGTTTGCCCTTCTGCGGCAATATATTTCTTGTTTACTGTTTGTCCTTCTGCGGCAATATATTTCTTGTTTACTGTTTGTCCTTCTGCGGCAATATATTTCTTGTTTACTGTTTGTCCTTCTGCGGCTATATATTTCTTGTTTACTGTTTGTCCTTCTGCGGCAATATATTTCTTGTTTACTGTTTGTCCTTCTGCGGCAATATATTTCTTGTTTACTGTTTGTCCTTCTGCTTCAATATATTTCTTGTTTACTGTTTGTCCTTCTGCGGCAATATATTTCTTGTTTACTGTTTTTCTTTCTACAGCAATATACTTCTGAAAGCTATTTTTCATAGATTCACAAAGGCATTTCACCATATTAAATAAAAATTATTTGACTGGAAGAATAATGTCGGAATAAAATATAAAAAATAAATGATAGTTATATATTTTAACTATTAGTAATAAATTACCACTCCCAGTAAAAATATATAATCTAATACAAGATCCGTTTTAGTTATGAAATAGAATCGATATTTACTAAAACCAAATTCCGACATCTTGCTTTACACGCTGAGGGTTTTAAACCAAAATGTATATAAGTATTTGAAGTAGTACAGTAGCAGGTTTTGATTTCAGGATCGGCGGGAGAAGTTGCACCGTGTGATACGTTTAGGGAGCGACGTACAGGTGAAGGAAATGCTGGCTACAGGTCAGGGCACCATGTTGGCAGTAGCCAAGAACGCGCAGAGTCGCTGCAGTCTGCACATCGCCATCCTCAACCAGCAGAAAGAGATCGCCGAACACATAGCGCACAGTTTTCCTCAGACCATTAATATTGGTGATAATGTAAGTAAAAGCAACACATTGCAAACAAAAATCTCCGTAAAAATCTCTACACATGTCATACTTACGACATGTAGTTCTCATGCATTGGATAGAACTTCACTGAATTCCTATTCACCGTTTCTGACTTCATGCATGACTCACAAACTAAGTTCACTACGTGTGCATATCCAGGTGTGCATATTCTTAGGTGAAATCAGCTGTCACAAAATCCACGAAAACCGTGCCAAAAAGAATTTAGTCATTAGTGGATAAGCGTGGTTCCAGTTACACCTGTTGTAGGAAGTACTTTTTAAAATCACACATTTCTTTTATAATTTCTGACCAGACAGAAAAAATAAAAGGTAATACAAACTACAAAAGAGCTTTTAGTTAAAGCTCTTTAGCTAGTTTAGCTAAAAGATTTAATATAAAGGGACGAAGCCCTTATTTAAGATTATTTTTTGGTCTTAAAAGAGTCTACACAACTGTTCTACTTCTGAACATTAAATTTTAAAATGCAGGAAATTTTATATTTGCCTTTCCGAAGTTCAAAATGTTATTACTAAGCTTACGTTTTAAAATTTAGGAGCCCAGTGCTTTTCGTGATGGAATATATAGTTAGTATTTTACTTCAGCTTTTATACATAGAATTTTATACCTGTTCTGCTATAATTAAGCCTATCAAGTTATGATTTTAGGATTCATAATAATTCTAAAAACTTCAGAAACATTAATTTATGTCAATAAGGATAAACTAATAAGAGGAAACCTATTTTAAAAAGATAAATAAATAAAATATAACATACACATGTAATAATAATAATAATGAAACTAAATACCTATTTAATTTATTCGTAATTCTATATTCAAGACACAATTCAAAATCCCTTCACAACAAACGCCTACCATAATTTACTCTTAAATTACAGAGAACATTTATTAGTGTGTGACGTCATTAAATTTTGGCAACTCTGCATAGTTCTGCATAGCTCGCCTTATTCAGCATATGCTCTGACCTGCATATCTTCGAGCAGTTCTTTTTTAAGGTCCCGGTTACATAAGTGTTAAATCGGACAATTTGTCAATGAGAATCGAATAAAAGAACTATAGGAGGCAAATTAATAACGGGAAAATTTAACAGAAATCCTAGTACCTGATACAATAACAATGTCTTGAAAATAATGTGCTTGACTAGAAAATCGGGTGCGTGACTAGTTTAAATATATTTAATATGCAAAGTAATTTTATTTCATTTAATATTATTTTAAAAGTAGGCCTAGAAATGTAAAGTATGGAAGTATCCATGCTATACAAATGTACAAATAATTATAGGTAATAATTTTGAAAGATTTTCAAAATTCAAATCTTAATGGTTTCCAGTTAGATTTCCATCGTCATAACCATCTGGCGACTTCTTCGTCAGCTGTGACTGCTTACACTTCTGGCCAATCTTTCAGGCCTACTTGTTACCATATCAGTCTCTAATAAAAACATCTCCCTCAAATAAAAAACTGATCATACAGAACGCCGTTCCTGTTCACGAAAAGTCCTCCCTTCCTCTTGTGGAATCTTACTCTTTCTCTCCTACACATGCCCAAACAATTGCAGCTATTCTCTCACCATTGTCATCTAGTAATTAAATGTAGATTACCACCAGTTTTTTTTTTAGTTTTTTTAAAAATATACTTGATAAATAAAAATACTTCACAAATCACTTGATGCCGTTTCTGTAATGTAAATAACTTTTCGGAAAAGTTGTTGTCCTTAGCATAAAAATGTAAATAATCCTGCTTGATGGTGCAGTTTATTCAAAATGCAAGCGATTAAACGATTTAGTGTGAAGCTGCAGTAAAAACGAGGCATTTTAATATATATTGTTATTTGATAATTCTCATTTGTTGATGTGTTTTAAGTAGTACAACGATAAGTACATACTTTGGCACTTGCATGACTGAAGAGGGTGTTTCAATATTTTGTTTGTAACAATCTTGCCCTCTATTTGGGAGTAAAAGTGAAGCATGCATCTAATAGCTTCCTTTGTGTTGGAAGTACGCTGACCAAAACTAGCGAACATCTTATGATTTAATCTTCAGCCGCGTAAAATATTCCATTTTTAAAGGTATACTTATCAACAATCATTTCCTAAATGTTATGAAAATGTTTCAGTTGCTGAGAATGCCACTGCACTACGCCATGGCCACGGACGAAGTAGAGAGCTTGAGTCAAATGCTCATCAAAGCCGGAGCCGTTAGAGTTGTCAAGGACTTGGTGAGTTAACTTTCTCATTTATTTCTGTGTAAGAAAATTTTTCAATATTTACCTTAATATTACAAACTGTAATTTTTTCGGACCCGGCTAAGGTTAAAATTACGACCTATACAATCAGGTTAATATTATGATCTGATAATGATAAAGGAAAGGGTTAGCGTTGGATGTAAATGCAGGAGGAACATTTCACAAAACTAATCGTCAAACATATTCTCAGACATTTACACCCCATAAAAAAGTAAAATGTAATACAAAATTTGATGTGAAAAAATATTTTGCATCAATAGTATTTTAACAGTAAGATGATTTCGGTTAGCGAGTGTTTAAGTTTTCAGGTGGAGTAGACATATAAAACACATGAAACCCAATACCAATAGGTGTTTGAATTTCCAATATGTTTGAATTTGTATAGGTATATATAGGGACAAAAAAAAGATAATCACATAAAGACATATATAAACGTACATTGACAAATGTAAACAAATACATATATATATACAGTAATCCCTCCTTATCCGCGGGTTCGGCATCCGCGGGATTCGGTTATCCGCGAATTGAGCTGATACAAATTTTCAGTATGTAATTCTTAGGAGCGTAGTTATAAAGCAATTCGTGGTACCCATCCCCCTACCACCCCTACCCGCCAGCTTCTTTCCCATTCCACTCACTACCTTCGTCTGCTTTGCTTTTGTAGTCTGCGCGCGCATATTCCCGCCATCCGCCACACAACACGTCAGTCAGTTAGTATCACTCGCCAGAGACGTGTATGCGTTCAGCTCTTTGTGACAGTGTTCGAGTGTAAAAAGTAAAAGTGTGTTCGATGTGTCGTTGAGTATTCGAGTGTGAGTTTTGTTCTGTTTTCTTCGGTTGAGTGAATTAACATGTCTAAGATTGAGAAAAGAAAACGTGTTGTGTTGTCCTTAGTTGAAAAAATAAAAATTCTTGATGCACTGAAAGTTGACAAAGTTGCTCCAGTCGCAAAAAAATATGGATTGAATGAGTCCAGTGTTCGGGAAATTCGAAAAAACGAAAAGAAAATTAGAGACAATGTGACAGAAGGTGGACTTCTCTGTGCAAAAACTGCTTCTGTTTCTCGAGACGTGAGAATTGAAAAAACTGAAAAGGCGTTGAGCATATGGATAGAGGATCAAACGAGGAAGAAAGTTCCTTTAAGCTCGCATATTATCAGAGAAAAGGCCAAGCATCTTCACAAGCATTTTGCTGAGTCATTGATGGAGAGCAGTGAATCTTCAGATCCGGTACAGTTTTTAGCCAGTAAGGGGTGGTTTGAAAGATTTAAGCATCGTTTTAGCCTTCATAATGTGAAACTCGTAGGCGAGGCAGCCTCTGCAGACCACACAGCTGCTGCAGAATTTCCTCCAAAGCTTCAAAATGTCTTGGAAGAGGAAGGTTACTGTCCGGAACAGGTGTTCAACGCTGATGAAACAGGCCTTTTTTGGAAAAGGATGCCTTCAAGAACATGTTTATCAAAATCTAAAAAAAACAGCACCTGGCTTCAAGGCCGCCAAAGATCGACTAACCCTATTGTTTTGTGTCAATGCTAGTGGGTTTATGATTAAAAGCCTGCTTGTTTATAAGTCTCAAAACCCAAGGGCCCTGAAAGGTAAAGATAAAGATCACCTGCCTGTATTTTGGAGGTCTAACAAAAAAGCTTGGGTTACTGGGGAATTGTTTCGTGATTGGTTCACCAACTGTTTTATTCCTGAGGTGAAAGCTTATCTTGAGTCCAAAAACCTGCCTTTTAAAGTCTTACTGTTGGTTGACAATGCCCCTGGGCATCCTCAAATTGACCATCCAAACGTTAAACTCATGTTTCTTCCCGCCAACACCACGTCAATCCTACAGCCTTTAGATCAAGGAGTAATCGCTGCTTTCAAGGCTTATTATGTGCGCAGAACATTTGAGCGTCTTTTGAAAGGAATGGATGATGCCCCTGATTCTACCGTTTCATTGATGTGGAAAACCTACAACATCGCAGATTGTTTGATTAACATAAAGGAATCCATCAATGAAGTGAAGCCATCAACTATTAACGCATGTTGGAGAAAATTGTGGCCTGAAGTCGTTGGAGATGTAGCAGGAAACATGGATGGAATTGGAGCACAAGTGGTGGATTCAATTTTAGAAATCGCTCACAACGTGGAGGGTGAGGGTTTCTCTCAAATCGACCACCAGGACGTTCAAGATATGATTCAAGGGGGCAATCAAGAATTGACAGTGGAAGAGTTGGAGGAATTGATGATACCCCAAAATGAAGAAGCCAAACAGATCGACGATGATGAAGATCCTGATGATCCTAGAACGATGACAAGATTTTCTCCTAAATCCGTCGGTGAAATTCTCCGCATGGCAACACAGCTCTCAGACCACGTGTTGCAGACAGATCCTCTCATGGAAAGGGCTCTTCGTTTTAAAAGAAAACTCCAGAACCTGATGCTACCGTATGAAGAAGTCCAGAAGGAACTTGAAAAGGAGAAGAAACAAGCTCCAATAACGAAGTTTTTCAAGCCAGCCTAAATTCGGCTTACTGTACCGTACACGTTTACAAAAACTTAACTGTACATATGTAACATATGTAATTTTTTGTTTGTGTTTATTAAAAATTCGTAAATATTAGGCCTATTTTGTATAGTTATACATACATAATCTTCTAAAAAATTGATAAATAAATATAGTTCTGTACACTTAAAATACATTTGCCTTTGTAAATTTATTCTGGAAACCTAACCCTCATTTTACCATTCAAATAAGGTCCCGTTATCCGCGGTTTCGCGATCCGCGGCAACCCGCCGGAACCGAACTGCCGCGGATACGGAGGGATTACTGTATATATATATATATATATATATATATATATATATATATATATTTACAGTATATATATATATATATATATATATATATATATATATATATATATATATAGACGTATTTAAACACATATTATGCATATAAACTGACACAAGTGAACAGTTTGTCTAATTTAACTAACGGAAAAACGTATATTCATAAAACATGCAAATTTAAACACGTAGAGTCATATATATATATATATATATATATATATATACATGCATAGGCACATATTGCCGTATATACTCATATTAAAGTGTATATAACCATAAATATAGATGCACAGACTAATTTAAACTTAAAAATAGATGTAAAATCTATGCCTTACACACACACACACACACACACACACACACACACACACACACACACACACACACACACACACACACACACACACACACACACACACACATACACACATACACACACACAAACACACAAAAACAACCTATATACATACATACTTACATACATACACACACACACACACATATATATATATATATATATATATATATATATAATGAACTAAAGTATCTCAAATACAAGAATGTTTTTAATTTATATATATATATATATATATAGTTATGAACATCTTCAGACAGAAAAAAATAATCTTTGAATATATATATGTATATATATATATATATTATATATATATATATATATATATATATATATATTATATATATATATATATATATATATATATATATATATATATATTCATTATTTATGTATAATATATCGAATAGAAATGATTTTGAATGAACTCTGTTGAGGTATTTTGGCTATTTTGGTGGCCAAATATTTAAAAAAAGGCCTATTCGTATTTAAATAATAATGTTGCGTATTTTTTTAAAGTTTGTAATTACCTTGATTTCATTGATTAAGTATTAAGTAAGTATTTAAAGTAGTAAGGTAAAGCTTTAATTTACTTGCAAGTAGGTTAGTAGTTTTCGCTTAGCTCTTTAAGAAATTAGGTATGCTGCATACCTTTCTAACCGTATATTTTGGCTTGCCCGTGTATTCGGCCTATTTTAAAAATTAAACGTTTCTTTAAATTTAGTCAGAGGATGATAAAAACAAGGAGCCCAACTATGAATAATTCATGAGCAGAAATCTCTCCGTGTCCAGAGCCAACCGAAAATATTTTAAACACGCTGTACATACTCAGCTTGGAAGGATTTTAAATAAACCCTATGTAGATATTAAAACAGAGTATTTACTGCCTTTCTTGCCGAACTTTGAATGAAGCAATAATAAGGAAACTGAAGTAGAAATTAAAAAAAATTTGAACTAAAACTTTAAACGTCTTGTGTGAAATTAAATACTGAAACAAAAATGTTTTTTACAATTTAGATATAGAATTATTACAAATAAATAAATAAGCTTCAAATTTCCGCGGCCTAATCTCTGGGCTAGAATATTCAACATGTTTAAAATAACTCCCTGTTTTGCAAGACACAAATTTTAGAATTGAATTTTAACTAACTTCTTGACGTACTACATACTTGAAACTTTGATCTCAACTTAGAATCTGATAACATAAATAATATTGACCTTATTATATTGAAAATATTCATAAAGTAGCACAAAATAATTATTAAATAAAAACATTTTAATAAATCAAGTTAAAAATATAAAATGGAGTTTCAAAAATAACGCCATTTAAATTGAGATTAAAAATAATGGAGTTTTAAAATTAAACCCATTTTAATATTATTAAACTTATTCAGAACCAAAATTCTTGGGGCCCATTTATAGATAGGGTTTAAACGTAAGTATGAAAGGATTAGCTGATGTTTCTGAAAATATTGACATAGTGAATTACAGTGTAATGAACTTTTTAGTAATTATTTATGCATCAAAAATTATACAGGTGTTTTTTCAACTAATATTAAAATATAAGTACAAGAGTATATGAATGTGTAAAGTTATGAATCTGTAAATAAATTTATATGTCTCTAATTAACAATCATAATATTACAACATGTATAAAGTTTGTGCATAATTATCTTTCGCAAGGTACAAACTAGAGGTAAATATTTTTACTCGTCAGCGAATGATATGGTTTTCACCGTTCACTAGATAATATTGATTGCGTTTATGCAAACATAAAACATGCGATTGACAAATCAGCTGCTGCTACTCTTGCCACAATGGATAAACAACAAAACTGATGAGTGTATATAGTTACACTAGGTTTAACTATATGCAGATTGACTTTGTCTGTACAAATGTTTTACCAGCTTCTAATAGCAAATGTTATCGTGTACCTAGCTGACAATATTGTATCACCTACAATAATGGAACATAACTAAACTATAGCCGAAAAACAATTAGATATTTTTGTATCTTCACGCTGTTTATACACAAAAATCTATTACAAATAGGAATTATTTTAGTGGTTTGAAAAACTTGAAAGTTTAATAGAAATTAGAAAAACTTTTTCTTATTATTAATATGTGATAGATTGTATTCTTAGTGCTTGAAAGCATAACCTTTCGCTGATTCTTTCCAAAAACACTTTGGTAATAACGAATTTGTTAGTAAACATGGTTACCATTCCTTAGTTCCGAAACGGAAATAAATGTTAAGTAATTATTAAATACACAAACATCATCAATTTAGCAAAAAACATATACCAGGAGAGGTAAATGTCCTCATAGATACATGAAAAACAAAAGGAAAGGGTGTTTGTCATGTTTTTTAATACTCACAAAACCTTATAAGAGAATTTGTTTTGTACAATAGAGTAGCAATAAATTACGCTATGTGATACTTCACTAAGATATGTAATGTATTATTCTATATTTTTCATAGATGCATATATGCACACATAACGTACACACACACACACACACACACACACACACACACACACACACACACACACACACACACATACACACACACACACACACATATATATACACACACACATACCGCACACACACACACACACACACACATACCGCACACACACGCACACACACACACACACACACACACACTCACACACACACACACACATACAGATACACACACATGCACATACACACACACCCCCCCCCCCCCACACACACACACACACACACACATACATACAGATAACACACGCACACACACACACGCATACACTACCTCACACACACACACACACACACACACACACACACACACACACACACACACACACACACACACACACACACACACACACACACACACACACACACCACACACACACACACACACATACACACATATACAGATACACACACATACAGACACACACACACACACACACACACATACAGATACACACACACACACGCACACACACACACGCGCATACACTACCTCACACACACACTCACACTCATATACACACACATACACACACACATACACAGATACACACACACACACACACACACACACGCATACACTACCTCACACACACACACACACACACTCATATACACACACACACTCATATACACACACATACACACACACACACATATATATATAACTTCTGTCCGTATATTAGTTTACAAAACAAATTGTTTTATTAACTATACATTATTAGGTTAAAATGCCAATGAATTGAAAACGTCTTTATTTATTAATAAAAAAAATATTTTCTTAGGAATTAGAGTAAATCCTAATAAATGAATTTAATATATTCATAATGAATAATTATTTGAGAATGAATTATATTATTCAACGCTTTCGCCGATAAAACAAGTACCTGCGTCTTCAGGAGAAATAATTATTATATAGTAAATATTTTAACTATTATTGTTTTTGAAATATTTTTAATTATTTTTATATGCAATTCGTAAATTTAAAAATACGAATGTGATTGTCTTTGTTTATTAAAGGTGTTTAAAAAATTAACTTGCATCAGCTCCTACTATAAAATTATCACGTGTAATTAATGTTTTTGATTATATTAATTTGAAGCAATTCTTACCTGAATAGAAACAAATTATTTATATAATATGCTCATACATACGGATAACTAAAAATATGATTATTTGTAAATATCTATGGCTCTATTCAAATTGATTTCTCATGTTTGTGTATTTATAGAAAGGGCGGCAACCCAGTTATTATTTCATGAACAAATCTGAAATCCAAAAACTACAAGATGAAGAAGAAGTTCTGAGAATATGAAGACAAACAGTAAGTACGTGACGTAAATTTTATTCACATTTATCTATTATTGCCTTTGGCGAAATACTAAATAAATATCTTTTTAAGGAAAAGAGTCACCCACTTCAAAATAAATCGACTAATCAATTTATCAAGTTTGTACAAGGAATAAATTGCAACATATTTAATTTCCAAATGTGAACAATTTATTAAACAGATAATTTCAAAAGTAGGATTTACTTTCTGTTGAGCTTATGATGAGTCGGATTGGCAATTAATATAATAACTAGGACAAAACTATTCGAGAAATAAATGACCCCATAAAATAAACGTCAAAATGTTCAGGCCAACATTGCCAACTTCAGGCAAGACAGATGTATAATCTATGCAGAGTTATAATTTATAGTAGCGGTATTCATGGAAGATAAAATGTCTGTCGTTAAAACCCATTAAAATAATTAAATCATTTTTTTATCAAAAGCTTGTTCTAGGGATTATTCATTAGACACTTTTATGTCAGCTTATATCTTACGAAAATGCTACTTTTTTATGAAGAAGCTATGGTACGAAGTTATTAAGTAATCGTTTTACTTTTGATACAATACCTGTTTTTAGCTCGACGATAAAAGTGACCTGTTAATTTGCTACAAAGAGATGAGATATTTTTTAAAAATTTAATTTAAAAAGGGGTTTTCGTTTTCTAATACGTGTTTTAAAGACGGTTCTCTATGTAAGGAAAGTTTCCTGCTGATAAAGATTCCTTTCTAAGTTGAAAGCAGTGATGTGATATATTGCTCGCAGTTATGTAGTGCCGCAAGTATCAGGCCAAAGTTGTCTCTAGTTAGTTGTTATTTGTAGGTTCCTTGTATACAGAAACCCGTAAAAAGTAATAAAAACTGGCAAACCAGTTACATTATTTGGAAGTAACAAAAAATTAGAAAGAGGTGGAAATGTTCGTTCCTCCAAGTTTATGTTTAGAAACATTTTTTTATAACCCAACTGAACCTTATCGAACACCTTGTAGCAATTATTACTCTTATGCACATTACTCTTGAATGAACATTGCTCTTGAATGCACGTTACTGTTGAATGTACATTACTCTTGAATGCACATTACTCTTGAATGCACATTACTCTTGAATGAACATTACTCTTGAATGCACATTACTCTTGAATGCACATTACTCTTGAATGTACATTACTCTTGAATGCACATTACTCTTGAATTCACATTACTCTTGAATGCACATTACTCTTGAATGTACATTACTCTTGAATGTACATTACTCTTTAATGCACATTACCCTTGAAGGCATATTACTCTTGAATGCACATTACTCTTGAATGTAGATTTCTTTTGAATACACATTACTCTTGAATGCACATTACTCTTGAATGCACATTACTCTTGAATGCACATTACTATTGAATGCACATTACTCTTGAATGTACATTACACTTGAATGCACATTACTCTTGAATGAACATTACTCTTGAATGCACATTACTCTTGAATGCACATTACTCTTGAATGTACATTACTCTTGAATGCACATTACTCTTGAATGCACATTACTCTTGAATGCACATTACTCTTGAATGTACATTACTCTTGAATGCACATTACTCTTTAATGCACATTACCCTTGAAGGCATATTACTCTTGAATGCACATTACTCTTGAATGTAGATTTCTCTTGAATACACATTACTCTTGAATGCACATTACTATTGAATGCACATTACTCTTGAATGCACATTACTATTGAATGCACATTACTCTTGAATGTACATTACACTTGAATGCACATTACTCTTGAATGCACATTACTCTTGAATGCACATTAATCTTGAATGCATATTAATTATTAAAAAAGTAATAAATATTACTTGAGGTTATTTTTTGAAATTTTCTCGATATTGGGTTGTGAGTGCCAAGTTTTATAAGTTCACTACATTTTTTACAGCATGCATTGACCATGTGTGTAATGTTTACATTTATTAGCCTACTAAAATATTATTGTATGCTAAATTTTCTTTGCTATATCTTTGACGTAGTGGTAACCGATAAATACCAAACCTATAGTTTTATTCCGACATTTCTTTTTCGATATTATCTTTCCTTTGTTTAGCGTAATATTTTTTCTTCTTTCTGTCCACTTTGCACCCGCTTTCTTTTCAGGTCTTTCCTTTAAGCCACAAGTTGTTCTGAATTTCTTCGACATAGATTTCATCTCAGACTTTGTTAACCAAGTTTCGTATGCACTAAGAGTCCAAACAAAAAATTTTCTTCTTAATCCACTCGAGATGGCTGGAATTTTTTTCTACATATTAGTAGCCTTCCATTATTGATAATAATTAAAAAATAATGTGGATTTAAATCCTGTTATTTTGTAATTCTGTTAAAATATAAAATTTTAAAATTGTTCTCGAATGTTTTAAGTTTAGACTTAAAATGGAAAATCTCAAATAATTGACAGTTGCTCAAGAGATCTTCGTCCCCTTTAGATGCTTCTCACTCCTCTTACTGGAGGCTCTGAATTGTTATGAGTCACTTACGGAAGTGCTCATTTCAAGCTGTCTTTGAATTATAAATCATGAACTGGTATATACAACTTTGTGAATCAGATTCTTCTCTGTTATATTTTCCAAAAATATTTTTCATTTCGTTATGCATACACGTAATTTTAACCGAACGAATTTTTAATTTTCAGAATCGTGTTTCCCACATGTTCGTATAGGCAGATATGTTCTGTCTCTTCTTTTAATGTACCGAAAACGTTTGTCGGTACTTTACTTGCTGTAAATCTATCCCACAAGTTCCTTTTTTATAGGTTCTGACTGCTAACGGTAGAATAGCTTTCATCTTTAACAATATAAGACACTAAACACTTATTGTGAATGTTCATAAGAGTGCGGTAGATTCTACCTGGCCTAGAGTAGTTCAAGATAAGTGGTCAGAACTGTTTGCTGTGGTTGGAACATTCATCTAGTTTAGTTGCGGTTTTTTTCATTCTGGTATCGTGGGATTACACCCCTATAAAGGGATCGTAGTCTCAAGTCCTTCATGTTTGTGCTAATAACCTTTAATATTGGGGGACATTAAATTTAAGTGTGGATTCTTGGTGTAATTCTTTCTATACCGGTTTTAAATGGTTTCTTTCTTATATTTTGGGCATTCGTGACAAGATTTGAACTCCAAACTCAATGATAAAAATTAAAACAGTTTACTCTAAATGTCATTACAGATTAGTTTATTTAAAAAAACAAACTAGTCTGTTAAAACTAGTTTTTTTTTTAATAAACTAATGTTTGTTTTAACAAACTAATGTGTAGTGAGATTTGGAGTAAACTGTTTTAATTTTTACCGTAGTGAATTGTTCTCCTTGGCCTAGCTTTAATTAACGTAATAACAAAACTCAATGATATAAGACTTTAACGTACGTAAAATAAAATAGTCGGTTTTTATGGGCTCTTATCTGATGTAGATGCCCATTTTAAAGTGAACAGTTGATGCATCTTTTACAGTTTATTGTTATTACTGAATGTTATTTTGTATATGCTATTGTTAAGTGTTATGCATCTTTAATATTTGTATTTAACAATTTTATCAAAAGTTCTTCTACTTCAATTTAAATTTTCTTAGTGTTCTAAATGATGATGTTAATTTGGCTTTCCCAAAAGAAATGTTTATGCCATGCTTGTTGTCTGACAAATAGTATTGATAACAAATAGTATTTATAATGACAAATAGTATTGTTATGTACGATAATGTATACAGATATCATATTATAATTATCATAAACAGATTTGTTTTAGTACTATGTAAAATGTCCTATCTTCTTTATTTGATATCTAGAAAATGACGTCATAGCAATGTGCCCAGATTTTAATGCTGCAAAGAGAAACAGAACAATAAATACTTTGTTGAAACTGTTTTAATCGATGATGTTAAATGAAGTTGACTGTACAATATGATTAATATGTTTTCAAAACTTTTTTATTAATGATGCTTATGCGCAAGGGTTTTTATCAGAACGAAAATTTAAAAGTTGCATCAATCATTACATAATTTATACTAAACATTACAGTTTGACTGTATATCCGGTTGAGGAAACTTCCGTAATCTCCTTACCTTTTTGTTTTGTCAATGTCACCGCGGGCATATCCGGAATTACTGTCTAAGTTAGTCAACAAGTGAAGTAGGTAGACAAATATAAACTTTGAACGTTCTTTATCTACTACACTGCATGTATTACTACGTATGTTGGGCTAGATCAGGACCCCTACAAATATGGATATAGCTTTTCAATGAAGGTGGATGCAAAAATCATAGGAAAGAGATTCTACCAAAACCTATATGCCACATCCTGGACTAAAGATTGAACTTTACGTATATTCTAACACGTCTTTAGTTTCTATACATAGAAGTTGTACTCGCGAAAATGACTGATTCAGAAGAAAAAAATGTATACTCATGTTCTGACGAAGCAAAATGAAAGGAGGGTAAATGATAGACATTTTGGGCGTTGGAGAAGATTTTAAATACAAGCATTTTCTGTTTAAAATGTTTTCTAATAACCTTCACCGATGCTATTAAGCTATTCAAGCCTAATAGATGAATATTTGTTTTTAGTTTTAAGACGATATGCCAGTATGCTTCTAAGGTTAGTAAAGAGTTGAATTAAGGTAGGCACAAAACTCTCTGGTACAGGATAATGGAGGTACAAGCATTAGGTGTGTACAGTCGCATACGTTATGTAGATTTCGGGTTCATTAGGAGAAGTTTATCCTCTACACCTCCATGTATGAAGATTGATATGTAATTAGAAATGGAATACGGTAGAACCGAGAGAAGGGCATACAATTTGTAGTTAACTTGGTGTAAGTGGAAATTATTGTAAGGAGAATTATTGCTTTCCTGACATAGATAGGATCTCTAGCTGGATCAAGATGTGTTTACTTGTTGGAGAGAAAAATAGACATTAAGGGAGTTTTAATTTGCGGAAAATAGAAGTGTTGAAGCCTGAAATCTACTGATGGGAAAGGAAATGTCTGTAGACCTAGGTGCATAACGAATAGAGAAAGATCTCATACGAGTCATTACAACAACATAATCAAAACGGAGAAAGTAAAATAAAAACAAGTAATATAAAATAAATTAAGTCAATTCCTACACTGATGAACGAAGAAAAATATAATTTTAGTTAGTTTATATTTTATATTTATATTAATATAATTATATTATATTATATTAATATTTTATTTTTATATATTATTATTATATATTATTAATATTACATATTAATAATATATTATAATATAACTAATTTTCTCTTATCATTTCATATATATTTTTAAGTAATCAATATCTACCTATGGAAAAGTTGGCACGGTGCCAAAGTGCTGTATTTTAAACCTGTGGTCATTCAGTTCGAGTTCGACCGAGACACCAACAATTTAAAATTTAATTAATGAAAAAATATTTGAAAAAACTATATTAACATCAACTATCAATCTGATGCAGGTTAAAAAATATATTGGAACTTGATTTGATAAATTTATTAAGTAACACATGAATTTATAAACATATTTTACTAACTAATGAAAATACGTAGAAGATAAATATAAGGAGAGAGTGAGCTAATAGAATGATTTGAATAAATACATGACATATTTTAATAAAAATATTTGCATTTTTTTATTTCAACATAAAGAGTAATTTACTGTCCTTAACACCTGTTTTTTATGTTGAGATCAATGGTGAATAAATATGGGATAAATGGAAGGACATGTGTGAGAGGTTGCATTGTTGCAGCCTGGTCTTAGATTTAGTATAAGAGTCAAATTGCGGCTTCTGTTGGTATAATCTAGTGAAGTAAAATAAGAATAAAACGGAGCTGAAATCTATCCTGGGAATTAAATTTATATATTGCAGAGATTTATTTATATTATAGACAGACACCACAATTGTTTGAAAGATAAAAAAAAAATTTAAATGATGATAAAGTGAAAAATAAAAAAAATAAAGTAATTAAGTGGGATTGATTAAATTATGAGAACACCAGCTACGTTAGCCCACACCGACTCTAAAATCAAAATTATATATTGTAGTGTTTAGTTGATATTTTAGAGAGGCATTACAGTGGTTTAAAAGAATATAGAACAATTAAAACATGGATCAATGGAAAAATAAAATGTTAGCGTAATTGAATGACTGGGGTCAATAAACTACAAAAGCGTTCAGCCTTAACCAACCAAAATAACACAACTAATACGATAGTGTTTGAAGCCGAGAACTGAACTGTGGTAATCCTGTAATCAAAGGCTATGCTCTAGTTGTTGCTTAAAGACAAATCAGCTTAGATGTTAAAATAGTGGTCAGTTTTTGGCCTGTGCTTCGCTTGTATAACGGTGGCTTTGTCTCTGATCGGTATACCCAATGGTTTGCGGTACTATATCTGTGGCGACAAAATAAAAAAAAATATTCATTAAAACTCTTGTATAAATGGGCTTCCAAACTCTGATAGGTTATGCTCAAGACGCAAGTGGATAGGCTATAAACAGAAATTTTATTATTAAACGGTAAGTACTTTTATGCTTATTTTAGATATAACTGCTCGAATTTTGACGGTTGATTCATTTGTTATTCCTTTGGATAAGTTTTTCATAGCCCGCTTCATAGAACCCTACTGACCACTCTCTAGTGCAGGTAAAAAAGCACTCTTGTCTAGGTTTAGACTAAAAGAGTATAAAAGCAAGAGGTAGAGATGGCCAAAGTAACTCTTGTCTAGGTCCAGACTAAAAGAGTATAACAGCAAGAGGTAGAGATGGCCAAAGTACCTCTTGTCTAGGTCTATGCTAAAAGAGTATAAGAGCAAGATGTAGAGATGGCCAAAATAACTCTTGTCTAGGTCCAGACTAAAAGAGTATAAGAGCAAGAGGTAGAGATGGCCAAAGTAACTTGTCTAGGTCTAGACTAAAAAAGTATAAGAGCAAGAGGTAGAGATGACCATAGTAACTCTTGTCTAGGTCCAGACTAAAAGAGTATAAGAGCAAGAGGTAGAGATGGCCAAAGTAACTCTTGTCTAGGTCCAGACTAAAAGAGTATAAGAGCAAGAGGTAGAGATGGCCAAAGTAACTTGTCTAGGTCCAGACTAAAAGAGTATAAGAGCAAGAGGTAGAGATGGCCAAAGTAACTCTGTTGTGGATCAGGTCGGTATCACTCACTCACTGAAAGGAGTCAGATCGTCTTAGTAACCCCCTCCCCACAACTATCTTATCAACTATTCACATACGTACACGCACTCACAGATGAAGATGGACATGACCCGCACACACAGTCATACACGCATGTCCATACACACACTACACATACACACACACACACACACACACACACACACACACACACACACACACACACACACACACACACACACACACACACACACACACACACACACACACACACACACACACACACACACACACACACACACACACACACACACACATACACCCATACACACACACACACACACACACACACACACACACACACACATAGTCATACACACTGGCGCACGCGCACACACACACACTCACATATATATATATATATTATACAAACGAATATTTATATACACGGGAATCTTTCTCCAATACAAGTTTCCACATTAACTCTACAAATAATTGTATATGTATTTCTCCTTTACGGTAGCAGAAAAACACTTTCTCTCAAACCTTAGCTAAAACAGGTTTATTGGAAGTAATCATCCTTTAATTTAGGACTTGTCTGTGCCAACTTTAACGGCGAAAATAGCTTGAGTTCAAACCGTCTTTATACCACATGCACTGTAACCTTGTTGCCCCAAACCGTAACTATAATGCTAATTTTGCATTTTAAGTGATTTTTCAATTCTATTGTTACTCTTATCCAACCGATCACAGCTGTCATAGATTTTGCCTTTGATCCATTTTATTAATGTATTTTGTTTCAAGTTATTAACGTTTTTTGTACTAGGTAGTTTTTAGTCATGTTTCTTCAACCCACTAGATACTACAGAGGCTTTTACTAGAGGCCAACGAAACAGCTCTTCAGACGATATAATCTCCCTATGTTTCCTGTACAAAGAGATGATTACGTCACTAATACGTTATTCCTTATCTCCGTCTAATCATTCGTCGTAAGAGGGCGTGTAACAGACACTTATTGTGTCCCGGCTGGATATTAGTCCAGCTACTCTCTATAATACTCCAGATTTGCAGTCATGAACCTTCCCTGTATCACCTACCTGGACGTTTTATTTAGCTATTTTAATCCTAGCTATGTTCACAAAGCTTCGTGGGCGCTCTACTTTCCATATCGTAATGAATCCTGCACAGGAATATATGAATAAACGTTGAATACTTTACCTTTCCACGTCTTAGTAGATTTCATCGCTATTTATCCTAACTAGCATCCCGAAACCACTGTATTTACATTTTGTGCACAACATCAAATCGAGGGGTCTAAAGTTCTACAATTTATGTACAGAGTTGCAATGTCTTGAGGCCTCGTTACTCAACTCTGTAGATGTTTTCAAGATATGAAACTAATTTACATTAATTTACTTTTTCAGGGGAGATTTCAACCCTGATGAAACCGTTCGACGTAAATGAAGGTAAAGCCAGTGGAGGGGACACAAAGTAGATGTGTGCAGTGTATATATTGGTTGTATTTTGAATGTAAATAGATTTTTATTTATAGTTTATTAAAATACATTAATGATACTATTATAAATATTTGTTTCTTATTTTAAATCCTTTCTAACAAATAGAAAAGTGAAAATGAAAACAATTTCTACGTTGAAAGGAATTACTTTTGATAACGATTGACTATTTTGGCCTCAATTTCATATACTTTAAATATATTGCAAGTACACGTAGTGGTAAAATACAGTCTTTATAAAAGAGTGATATAGGATCTCAAACAAGTAATACAAACAAATTATTTTTAAACTAATTATTGACTTAAATTATGTCAACAAAATATTTTTTATTTTAGTTACTTTTCATTTTATAATTTCATTTAATATAAATATGTATAGGCCGATACAGATGACAGAATCACAATATATTATAAAGCGAATATCGTTGCTATTTCCCATTTCCCTGCTTCCCATTACACAATTTTTTCATTTCTAATTTATGAAGCTGATGGCGATTTATTAGGTCTAATCCATCTCTCATCTCTTGTATTGCTTCAGTAATGGATAGAACCATTCTTTTATAGTTTCATATACATTTTTAGGTAATAGATTTCTAGCAATGAGAACGTTGGCTCAGTGCCAAAATGTGGGCAAAAACATGTAGTCATTCAGTTCGAATCCGACCGACACATCAGCTTTTTAAAATTTAATTCATGAATAAATATTTGGAAAAAAAATTGGTAACACCAATTGCCATACATTACACATAAAAAAAATTTATTTGAACTTGATTGGATGAATAAAAACGTATTTTATTAACGATTGAAAATGTGTACAAGATATATATATATATATATATATATATATATATATATATATATATATATATATATATATATATATAAGGAGAGTGTAAACTAATAGAAGGAATTAAAAAAAAAACAAATGGGGTAAACCGAATTTTGCTAAAATGTATGAAATCTGAATTTTAAATAATATATACGTAAAGTAAATAAAGATATTGAGAATTGAAAATACAAACCAAACCTAGAAAATGAAGGCGGAAAATAGATTCAAAGAATTGGCAAAAACTCTACTGAAACGTGTAAAATTTGAATAGTTATAGTAATTGGATTAAAAAATTAATTTTAATTAGAAAAAATAGGAATGAAAACTAAAGTTGTAGAAACAAAAAAAGGAATAAAAGAAAAAAAGTCTTTGATGACATTAAGAAAAACGCCTTAATTAAATTAAGCTCCGAGTAGAAGAAACGTTTAAGCCAGAAAGAGTTAGCATTAATCTGAATGAACTATGTGCTGGGCAGTTTGGTCAAAGTTGGACATGCAGAGTCGTTACACATATTCTTGATCGGAAGGGATGCGTGCTCCATAGTCACTACTGAAATGTTTAATGCCATGTAGATCGTGCGTGGGAATGAGTTACAAGACTAAGGCACATATCCAAAAAAGGAAATAACAGCAGGCAATTGGAATGTTTGTAGCTTCTGTATTGCAACTGAGAGAAATAGAAGGAATAAGCAGATACTTCTTTAACGAGCATGAAGTAGTTTAAAAACAATTTCAATGTAATTTTAAGGTTAGGTATATCCAGGAAGGCATTTCACTCGATGAGAGTTCAATAGCAATCGATAGAGAAAGAAAATGACAGCCCTATTGCAAAACTAAAATACGTGTAACTAAAAGATTGTTTACGGGAACCAGCCTTCATTGTGCCTAGGTATTGTAAGAAAATAGTTTAAGTGATGTGTAGGACTAGACTATACGTTGATTTAAAATAGAATAAGAATGGGTCTGTGGCAGGGTAATGATGCGATGTTGTCATTTGGCGTAGCAAGCTACAGCACTAGTAATTTACTCCCCTACAGCTATGATGAAACGAAGCTACGAACGGAAGTTTAACGTCAAATTAGCAACAAGGATAACCCACCCAACAATATGTGAACTTCCTATTCGCTCAGATGGCGGTATCCCCCACTTAGCAAGCTACAGCACTAGTCAATTATTTCACCATATCTACGATGAAACTAAGCTACGAATGGAAGTTTAACGTAAAATTAGCAACAAGGATCACCCACGCAACAATATATGAACTTCCTATTCGCTCAGATGTCGGTACCCCCCCTTAGCAAGCTACAGCACTAGTAAATTACTCCACCACAGCTATGATGAAACGAAGCTACGAACGGAAGTTTAACGTCAAATTAGCAACAAAGCTCACCCACGCAACAATATGTGAACTTCCTATTCGCTCAGATGTCGGTATCCCCCCTTAGCAAGCTACAGCACTAGTAAATTACTCCACCACAGCTATGATGAAACGAAGCTACGAACGGAAGTTTAATGTCGAATTGGCAACAAGTCTCACCCACGCAGCAATATGTGAATTTCCTATTCGCTTATATGGCAGTATCCCCTACTCCCTCTGACCAATTTCATCTACGTAGAATCCTATTCTGTTTTAAATCAAACTATAGCAGCTCAACGTCCCTTACACTGAGATTTAGTGATAGGCCAAGATTCACAACGTCCAGTGTATTCCTAAAGTAACTTGAAGTGTCCTTCCTCTCTCGGTGTCATGGGCATGTAAGTTTTAGCTATACCCACGAGTTAAAAGAAAAAAAGAAAGGATAGGTGAATTAAGAGAAAAGAAGGGACTACTTTCGAACTGTTGTACGTGAAAAGTATGGCAAAATCCTCCTCAGAAAAGGAATGTCTATAAACAATACCACAAAGCAAACCTTTTGAAAACACAAAAATCTTGAGTAATAAACGAATGAAATTATATAAACAGTGAATCTAGAAATATAAAAAAATCAAAACAGATGATCAAGGATAGAAACAAAATCAGCTAATAAAAATTTGAGCAAACACCATAAAAACAGGTAAAGTGTAAAGAGAAAATAACATATTATAAGAGGTAAAGGAAGAAAAAAGATGAAATAATAAAACCATGTTTGGCTTAGGTTACAAAAGTCTCCCAAAATATAACAACAACGATGTTAAAATTTGTGTGAAGAAAAACATTAGTAGTTACAAGCGTTAAAATATTTATCCCGATTAATTTCTTTCTGAAATAATGTTCTTGAAGAGAATAAACTTTTGATGCCTACAATAGATAAAAAATTAAACAAATCTTCCCTTTAGTGAACCTTTAACCCTTGTACACCAGGAGAAAACTTTTCACTCAACAATTCCCAAACCTCGCAAAGTTACAAAGTAAGAAACTCCAAATCCAATCCTTTAATTGAACTTCCACAAGAACATAAACTATTTCCAACTACATAAGCTTGCAGTTGGAGGCTACATTTACACGAGAGGTTTACGTATTTTGTCGTAAAAAGATTACTTTCATAATGAGGATAAAGCATAGACACGCCTTCTGAGGATCCTTTATTTAAAAATGAGTTATATTTCACTTTGGATAATGTTACCAAAATTATAATAAATGTTTAAATACTTACTGCATTGTGGAAAATTTTCCAAAAGAAACAAAATTTTTTAAAATAAAAATATTTCCTAAGCTCTAGTACAAATATCATAATGTATAAATTATTCTTCATGCGATAAAATAAATATGATGAAGTACACACTTGTAATTCTGTTTCTATATATCTATTAAATATCTAAGAACTTAAGGAATTGGCACCCCGTATGTGCTGAAGTGCTAAAAAATTCATAATACGATCCAAACAGTCATGAAATATTCACTTTATATGATAATTTTGTTATGTAAAAGAGAAGAAAACGCGATTGTGAATATCTCAAAATGTCATCACGATAAAAAATGACAGGGAACAATAAAAATGTAGAAGTAGAAAAAAGACAACCTTGGAGTGTTAAAAAAAATTATAAGTTTTTTTGCTCTCTTCCAGTTATTTAACCTTTTCTCTATTTAACGACGGAATAGAGTGGCGACATTATATCAATCGCTGAAACAAAGAACGATAAACGTTTAATTCTCCTAGAAGCTAGAGAAATAAAGACAAATTCATTTAACGAATTTCTTGTGTTTTTCATGTCCTCGCAAATTCAAGAACACGATATAATTTTACTTATACATTTTGTTGTTCATGCAATCTACGAAATATTTACCTTTAAACTTAACAAATCATTGACGTATAGTTTAAGAAAATTGTAAAACACTTAGGTAACTAGACAAAACGTTTTTGACAGCCATTATGGGATTTTCATCAGACCAATAAAAAAGCAGTATGAATATAACAACCATACCAAAACACAAAATAAAATGATAGTAAATATATAAGCAAAATATAAATTACATACATTTTTGATCGCAGTACAGGCACCTGCCTTAATTGTCGCCTATTATTATTAATTATTAAAAACTAGGAGCGTCCATGTCGGTGTAGAGCACTTTGGACTCTCTTCCCATCCCCGCTACAAGATTAGCTTAGTGGATACCTACCTATTAATTGCCACCTATTATTATTTATTATTAGAAACTCGGAGAGACTTTATCGGTGTAGAGCACTTAGCTATATAGCCTTTGGACTCTCTTCCCATCCCCGCTACAAGATTAGCTTAGTGGATACCTACCTATTGATTGCCACCTATTATTATTTATTATTAGAAACTCGGAGGGACTTTATCGGTGTAGAGCACTTAGCTATATAGCCTTTGGACTCTCTTCCCATCCCCGCTACAAGATTAGCTTAGTGGACACCTACCTATTAATTGCCACCTATTATTATTTATTATTAGAAACTCGGAGAGACTTTATCGGTGTAGAGCACTTAGCTATATAACCTTTGGACTCTCTTCCCATCCCCGCTACAAGATTAGCTTAGTGGATTCCTACCTATTGATTGCCACCTATTATTATTTATTATTAGAAACTCGGAGAGACTTTATCGGTGTAGAGCACTTAGCTATATAACCTTTGGACTCTCTTCCCATCCCCGCTACAAGATTAGCTTAGTGGATACCTACCTATTGATTGCCACCTATTATTATTTATTATTAGAAACTCGGAGGGACTTTATCGGTGTAGAGCACTTAGCTATATAGCCTTTGGACTCTCTTCCCATCCCCGCTACAAGATTAGCTTAGTGGACACCTACCTATTAATTGCCACCTATTATTATTTATTATTAGAAACTCGGAGAGACTTTATCGGTGTAGAGCACTTAGCTATATAACCTTTGGACTCTCTTCCCATCCCCGCTACAAGATTAGCTTAGTGGATTCCTACCTATTGATTGCCACCTATTATTATTTATTATTAGAAACTCGGAGAGACTTTATCGGTGTAGAGCACTTAGCTATATAACCTTTGGACTCTCTTCCCATCCCCGCTACAAGATTAGCTTAGTGGATTCCTACCTATTGATTGCCACCTATTATTATTTATTATTAGAAACTCGGAGGGACTTTATCGGTGTAGAGCACTTAGCTATATAACCTTTGGACTCTCTTCCCATCCCCGCTACAAGATTAGCTTAGTGGATTCCTACCTATTGATTGCCACCTATTATTATTTATTATTAGAAACTCGGAGGTACTTTAACGGTGTAGAGCACGTAGCTATAGCCTTTTGTACTCTGTTCCCATCTCTACCACAGGATTCACTTGCTGCAGTATTACCTCCGAAATGCCGCCTAGCACAACAACGCTCCCTAGCAGCCAACTTAGATACTAAGGTTTACTAACTGCATTCGAAAACGTTGAGTCTGTACACTTTTTTACAAATATACTTAAAGTAAACATCAACGAGACGTTAATTTTTCAAGATCAAACATGGTTTTTACTTCAACATACTTTAAAAAAGATAGATCTATTAGCCATGGGGTACAAGGTAAATCCATACCTTAAGAGTGAAGTGATTTTTGATTTGTGTAGCATCCAGATAAAAACGCCCATCTTATATAATCTGTGTAAGGTTTAGTCTGTGTATATAAGCCATTATAAAAATGGGGGGCTTTAAACAATTTTTTAAACTCATCTTAAACTCTCCTGTGTAAATGTATTAGGTTTTGAATTTGATTTTGTATAATCATAGCTCTCGTAATTTCGATTGCAATTAATTTATCGTTTTAATATAAAAACAATGTTTTTAATAACTATTCAAGAGTTCTTTTTGCTGGGTTACTATTTACGCTATTGATTTTATTAATTTACTTCTGCACATACGTCCCCAATCTATTTAACCCCACCCTCTAGTAAAATGTCAAATCATTTCTGTTAGCTGTAAATTCAAACAGTGACTTTGGCTTTATCGTTAAATTTCCAGTACACTAGACACAAAACATATTACACACAATTTTTCAAAAAATAGTTTTTTAGTTAAATAATTAAATCTCAATTTCTTTATTGAAATATGATACCCAATTAGTTCGGGTAGTATTACAGCAAATTTCCG
This sequence comes from Prosapia bicincta, assembly GCA_036971475.1. Taxonomy (NCBI): domain Eukaryota; kingdom Metazoa; phylum Arthropoda; class Insecta; order Hemiptera; family Cercopidae; genus Prosapia; species Prosapia bicincta. The sequence goes on from JBAIZL010000001.1 coordinate 266,693,792, forward strand.
CCAGGCTGTGAACTATTCTGGGTAATAATTTAATACTAAATTACTGGTTATTTACTTGACGTGAGTTATAATACAGGCAAACCTCATGGGCCATCTGGTTAACTTACACCCGTTTCATAACTGATGAATTATTGTATTTTAGGTTAGGTAACTTAGTTAATCTAGCCATTAAGCTAGATATGGATTACGCATTATATGTAGTGTTATACTACATATTAGTCTTCGTGTATTATTGCTACACTTAACTATAAAATTTCACACCACACTGCTCTAACCCACGAAGAATGGATTGATATATTTTCCAACAAAAAGTAATAAATATCGGCATTCCACATATATAGCCCATTGTTACACTTTGGTACACTTTAGGGTAAGCGAAAATATCTAAGTAAGCGCTAACTAATGAAAAAGTAATGATAGATATTATAAAGTAACATTTTACGATTTTCTCCTCTAGATTATAAAAATAGAATAAAACTGTCGCAGTAGGAAAATAATTACTGTTTTTCTGTATTACCTAATTTGTTCCCGTAGCCTTATTTAAAATGCCACAGAGTATTAGAGTACTCTTTGACTTGAGTATTTAATTCATAAAAATTGTATTTTCAACCCTTGGTCTCTAATTCCACCCCCTTTATTCTCTCAGGTGATATCTTCCTTTCACAACAAAAAATAAGAGAAATGGGTTTGATGACCCCTAATGATTTATTATAAGCGTACAAACAAGGAAGTGGTTGTTATTATATTTACTTTATAAAAAGCTAACATACTGAACCCAAACTCCTTTCTTCAATACTAAAAGAAAGTTACAAAATAGGCATCGGTATTAAACATAGTCTGATGGATTTCATGATAATGGTTGAAAATTGCAGTATGGTGATAAAACCTTACTTACACACTTACTTATTGTTAGGGAAGGGGAGGTGTAGAGACCTGTATTTTACTACAGTGGAAGATGGAGAACTTCAAGTTATGTTTCCATTTGGGTAGACCCTCACGTTTTTACCAAATCACTTTTATACAATAAAAATTAAAATGTTTGAAATAATAATTTTTAAAATAACATTTGCTCCTAAATTCCAAGAAAACTACTATAATCACATAATAAAATATACATAATATTTATCTCGTATGATATGCATGAGGTGGAAGAGGTAATTTCATAATTTTCAGTAAACATCAATATCTTCAAGGACTTATGTAAGTTGATAAAAGGTCCTTGCCCTTATAATTTGCGTGCGGATAGTACATAGAGATATTTGGTCTCACGATATTTTAAACACAGATAAAAAACAAGTAATATATTCAAAAATATTATAAAGTAAATTTCTTCTTAGGTCAACAAAATAAAAATTCATTTTAGTTATTTTGCATTAAATAGTCACAATGAATATAAATAAATTAACATAACCTATGCGTTAAATCAGCTGTTCTATCACACAACCTATAACTAAAATCAGCTGTTTTATAAAATCATATGTTATCACTTATTTAAAGCCAAATGGGATGAAATAGCTATGTTGCATATCTTGCCCGTTTTGTGAAAACCTTTTCTCACACATTAATCTAAAATTATTAAATTTAATTATTGACTTATTATTTGAAAAAACTGTATTAACATCAAGCGTCATCCTCTGCTAGTTAAAAGAAATCATTTGTGCTTGAGTGAATGAATAAAAAGTATGTTATTACCTATTGAAAATTTAAACAATATATAAGGAGAGTGTAAGCTAATAGAAAGAATTGAAATACAAGGTCCTTACTCTACGTTGAAAGCCACATGATTCCCCATTAAGAATCTTACATACGGGCCATTTAGTCGCACGCTACTCTGTTCAATACATATTAAATATTAAAACCAAAGACTTTGCTTAACGTAATGGAACAAGAAACTAATACAAATCTAACGTTATACACTATCATTTTCTTGCAAAATGCATTTATTTAGGATATTTTTAATAACCTGACAGTTGTCATGAAATGTATTGATGTTTAGAGAGCCAGTCACAGTTGCCTGTTGCTTCTGATTGGTGATAGAAAAACTGGTATTGAAAATGGATTCTGGAAGTAAAACATTAGACTGGCAATGTGTGTGTTTTTTTTGTTTTTGTTTACTGAGCGAGCTTTCTGTTGGTTAATTTTTTATATTTTAATTAGTTTTTACGTTATAAAACATTTTATTAAGACGCGGTTTATGGATTTTAAACGATAAACTTAGTGGCATACCGGTAAAAGCTTGCCATTGTTGTTAATTCACATGTAAACAAAAAAAAAATTAAGATATATACATATACATATTGGTATAGTATTCTACCCACTTTTTTAAAGCAGCATTCAAATACATATGTATAATTTACATATAAAATAAACACTTTATTAATAAATTTTCCTACCTAATATAACACACTCAAAAAACACTCTGCCAGATAAGGAATTTTCTATTGACTGACTTTTGCAGATAAGTGTTCAAATAATTGCATTATACATAACAATGAAAAGTGAAATCTCAGCCCTTAATTGGTGTCCATACCTATGCCTTTAAGAAATATAAAGTATTACATTTTTTATTTAAAAATGGCAATCTCCGGAAGCGATAAACTAAGTTCTTGGCACTATAAAACGGAGTTTCAAGTCAATAAAATATCGCCTGCTTACGTAGAGCGTTTAGGCAGATACTAAAAGAAAGATGATTGAAAATAGGACGGAAATATTTCATAAACGTGACTGGTAAAAGGAACAAACTGATTCTAAGGCAATATGTTCAAATGTTTTTTCAAAGCCTTACATTTTAACATTATGGAAACTGAGAAATGAAGAATCCAGATTGAAAGGCTCAACTCCAGGCCTAGATGTAGCTCATAACAGAATGATCCAGCAGAGCACAGAAGAATTGCTTACTAGTATATTAAACGTATTCAATGAAATTTGGCAACCAAGAAATATGACAGAAAAATGGAAGACAGTGCTAATTATACCAGCCCTAAAACCATCTAAAGACAAGTCCCAAATAAAGTCATACAGCCCAATTGCTCTTACATCATGTCTTGGGAAATTACTCGAATGCATGGTGAACAATCGACTAACGTAGAGACTAGAGAAGTACATCCTACTGGACCAATCACAATATGGTTACAGAAAGCAGAGATGCACTAACGATGCCATAATGTACTTAACAAACAACATCTACGCTGGCTTTAAGAAAAAGGAATTGACCATAGTTGTCTTCCTGGACTTTGAAGCTGCTTTTGACAGGACACCCCACCACAATCTTGTTAATGTGCATGAAACTTAGCATAAAGGAAAACATGCTAAGATATCTAACGAATTTCTTGAGCGATCGAAAAATTAGAACATCGGCCAATGGTCAGGAATCAACATATGCTGGGATAGAAAATGGAAACCCTCAAGGAGCAGTTGTAAATGCAACACTATTTAATATTGCAATATATGATATTACGCCAAACCTACCTCCAGATGTCAAGTGTGTCTCCTATGCTGACGATGTGACAATTTTCACCTCACATAGATACAGACAAAACGAACAAAGCAATGCAGATAGCTCTGGACCTAATCGCAAACTGGTGTAAAAAGTGACCACTAAAAATCTCCATAGAAAAGTTAGAATGTGCAATATTTACAAGCAGCAATAATCTAGCTGGACCTACCCAAACTAAAGCGAAATAACATAAATCTTCAACATAACCACTGCCCTAAGCTGCTAGGAGATAAAAAACTGAGATGGAACTACTTGATAAAAAGCTGAGATGGAAAAATCATATTGAAAAAAAAGTTCAATCTTTTTCAAACGTCTCCATTCGATCAAAGTACTGGCCATCCGACAATGGGGCGCTGACACTATAAGCTTATGAACATTTTATCTATTCATTGTAAAAACAAAACTGACCTATTGTAGTGTAGTCTGGGGAGCTTCTGGAGAAACGGATAATACAAAACTTCAAATATTTATCAAAGGTCTTAAGAATTTGCCTCGGCTCTCCCAAAAAGACTCACGTTGCAGCAACGGGTATACAATTATCAATAGAACCAATATACTCTATAAAATATACTCTATATACAAATATACTCTATATAGAAATATACTCTATACCACCACACCACTATACTCTTTAAAAAAAAACAACTAAACGACAATCATACATGCACAATATCAATTAATTCGCTGCCTGAATGCCTCCGAGAAGAAATTCCGGCCTGCAACCACTAACCTCCATGGAAGCAAAACAAAATTATGAAACTCTGAACCAGCTCTCTCACCCAACTTTAAAAAATCTTAAAGAAACACTTCGGCAGGAGTCACGGAAAATGATTCAGAATCTGTACTCGGACTCCATTCAAATCAACACCGATGGGTCAGTAAACCTAGTCCAACATAAGTCAGGAGCAGACTACTATAACCACTTCACCAAAGAAGAATTTTATATACCAGCGAATGCGGCCTCCAGTGTCGATGCAGAGTTGCTGGTAATAAATGCAGCCTTGGTAAACTGTCTTCAATTTCAGGCAGAGAAATTCTGTATACACACTGACTCCGAAAACCCCTTGCATATGATAGAAAAATAAAAGCCAGAGAGTTACTCGTTGAGATTAAAAGAAATAGAAACTTCGCTCAACACTCTCAACAAAGATGAGAAACGAATACAGTTCCAGTGGATCCCATTACACTGCGTCATCAATGGCAAGGAAAAAAGCAGATAGAATCGCCAAGCGAGGAGCAAAAATGCTTTTTTTTTACCACAATACTCCCTGAAGAAAAGCCTGAGTGCTGGGAAAGCATCAGTGAGAGAAACATGGATCCACCGTTGGAGAGAAGAAACCAAAGATAGAAAGATCTATGTCATACAAAAAGAACCAAATGACCTAAAGATGTATCAAGGAGTTCCCAGATCTACAGCCGCCTTTGCAACACGAGCAAGGATCAGACATATTGTACCTAGTATATTTTTTGCACCGAATTCGTGGGAATGGTCACTTGTCCCAGAATATACCCTCGATTGAGGTTATAGGGAGGTAGCTAAAATTATAAAAACAATGCCTTCCATTGAAAAATTTTTAACAATATATAAAATTAAGCATCCTTATACTTTAAAATCATAACAGCTTGCATCTAAAGGGTTGTTTGTATTTACAACTCTACAAAACGCCAAATGCTATTTGATACCATTTGTAATACCATTATCTTTAAAGTCGTTATCGGCAGGGTTTAAAACGCTTCCAACTTCAACACTGTTTAAAGAAAACTTCTCAAAATCTGTCCCTTAACTCTATATTTAACAAAGAATACATCGCAATATGTCTAGTCCTAGACCTCCATTACAAGAGTTTCTACAGACTTATTGTGAGAAATATTCTTGGTTAAGTGGTTCATCTGAAGCTTAAACAACAAACTCACTTTCACTCGTAGGCTGTCTTTGTTTTGTTTTCCTTTTATTTCTCTTTCCTCATTAGCAACGGCCTAATCACTATCCACCCCTCCAGTACTGTAATCATTTTCTGTATAGTTTCTCTTCAATTCAACATTCCGTCGTTGGTGCCCTACATCCACGTAATTAGCATTGTAAGGTTTTTGAAAAATGAAACTTATTTTAGGGTCTGAAAGTGAACCTTTGTTTCGTAGAAGGAGACAATACATGTTCAGGGTAATTAAGAGCCGCCCTTAAAACCAGCCCTTACAGCCTATGTGTAATAAAGGGATACTGTGGAGCTGTGGCACATGTATTTTGTGTTAATTAATTTCTGATTAAAAAAAAAGACTCTCACCAAGTTTATACTGAAAGTCGAATAATAAATGAATTCTTTTCCTTAAGAGCGCTGGTATTATAGCAAACAAATTTTGAAATATAAGTTTTCCAGTTAAATAAAAAAATCTATTTAATGCTATTTTTTCAATTACATTTATTAGATCACACTCTCCTTATATATATATCTTATACACATTTTCAATCGTTAATAAAATACGTTATTATTCATCCAATCAATTTCAAATACATTTTTAAAACCTGCAATGGATGCCAGTTGATGCCAATACAGTTTTTCAAATCTTTATAGATTAACTAAATTTAAAGAACTTCGTGTCTCGGTCGGATTCAAATTAAGTAGCTTCATGTAAAAAGTCTACCGCTTTTGGCACTGAGCCATCCTTCCATAGTTAAAAGTCAATTACATAAGGTTATATATGAAATTATATGAGAAAGGTTCCTTGCAATAATGAAGCATTACAAGAAATGGATATAATGAGAAATTATAGACCACCATCAGGTTGGAATTTGCGGTTGGATTCGTGTTGGCGTGGTTTCAATACTCTGGACTGAAGATCCCCCCCCCCAACTACCTTTGAGTTATTTGACAATGAAAGTTGAGTCGTGATACATATTCTTATGACGTTTTTCCTTTTACCTTCTTTATTTCTTCCTTATAAAACACACTGCTAATAATCCGTTAGATATCAGGCCTTCTTCAGGAAAGCAGTTCCCTCCACTCAAGCCATTTTACGCCAACTATAAATGAACATTTTAAAAATATATTATATTTATCCCTTCCTTAGTACTTTTACTTCCTCTAAATGTGTTTGGTTTTCATCCAACAGCTCGATGTGACACGGTAACCCTTGACATACAATAGGTCTGCTTAGACATGTAACTCTATTCACGTGTATATATAAAATGAGAAAGTCTATTTATATTTTATATTAGCAATATCGTTCTTCATGCATTCTTTATGGGAGATAATGGACAAATGTACCGTCATCGTAATAAGCTAAAAATACAACTTGCTGACAAACTAACATGAGTGAGAAACAAAATAAACAAGTTGTTACACATAAACATATCTCGATGATTTATAGACTAAATGGTTTTCTTTATAACTGTATTTCTAATTGAGGGAACTAAATCACTAGTTTTCCTGTAGTAAAATCCAATTATGTTGTAGAATTCAAACAACTGTTTGTATGAAAAATACACAGAAATCCAAAATTGAAATTAGAAATTAAAATTTTAGAAAATCCCAAACGAAATACGGAAATATAGAAATAATACTAAATACAAATGTGTCTTAAATTAATAATTTTAGGCTGTAAAAACACAACATTGTAATTTATAGAAACGGAAAATCTATATTTTCGATTTTAAGTGCGGTAAAAAGTTTGTTTCGGTTGAATAAGTAGTTGTTTTTATTTGTCAGATTTTAAAATACAGAATTAAAATGAAAAATATAGATATTTAACAACTTAGAAATTATATAAAAATAATAAATGTAGAAATTATGTAAAATAAAAAAAAAACAGTAGCTCACAAATGTAAATAATGAAACATCACAAATCTAAATGTAGTACCATAATGCACGGAAAAGTGTTCAAAGTATTTTTGCAGCTTTAGGTAAGCGTATGGAGTAAATTTCGTGTCAATTTTAATAGATAAATTAATTGAATGGGGCGATTTTATTATACATTGCTGTGCAAATTATTCGTAGCATTGGATTTATCGATTTAATGAACAATCGTGTTTTAACTGTACGTGTAAGTTTTAAATAGCGTCATAAAACTTTAAAGGACAGTTCAGACTTATGTTTGCGTATTGAGTATGAGTGGGTATTATTTTCGGTCATAAGAATATCAGTAGCTATAAAAACGTAAAACCTGTTGGATACTTTGCCCGAGGCAAAGGAACACAACTCCGAAGCAGTACAACAATTATTTGACGTCATTAATCATCTGATATAATCTCATACCCAAATAGCCTTTGAGACCGTCGCTTTGGATTAGTCTCAAATTACCCGCTTTGACGAGTTCTGTATTTGCATTTACCCGCCAATATTAGGAACGTAAGGGTTTATTCCGGCGGGAACGTACCGCAGAGAGAGAGAAAGAGAGAGAGAGAGAGAGAGAGAGAGAGCCAGGATAATTACTTTGTAATTGTGGTTAACTCAATAAATGACGCAATAAATAAAATTAATACTATACAGAAAATTTCCATTTATACTTTTTTTAGTGTCTTTTAATAATTTATTTAAAAAACTTTTATACTTTATTAGTCTAGAATATTTAAACATTCACAATAAATAAGAAATAAACCATATACTTGTACATACTAATTTGAATTGGAACATGTGTTTTTTTAAAGTTGCGTTGTTGAGTCCTTTTTACCACAAAAAATTAGGCGTCCTGTTTTACGGTTCAGTATCAAAACAATATTAAAACCAATAAAGTAGAAAATTTTAAATTTATGTTTTTGGCAAATATATATTAACAATTTTAGAGAAAAAGATAAATATTAAGAGAGCAACAAAAGTAGACGATTCTATGAAAGAAAAATAGATTATTAGATAAAAAAAACGGAAACAAGAACATAGAAGAGGAATGGGGAAGAGCAGAAAAGGGAATATGAAGTACAAGAGAGAAGAGTAAGGGGAAGGGTCAGGGAGACAGGGGATTGGAGGAGAATAAAATTTGAGAGAGATTGTGAAACGGTCAGAGCAGGAGAAAAATGAAATAATCGGGTAACAAAAAAAGGGAAAAGAGAGTTACAAACAAAAAAAGAAGAATAAACTAGTTATAAAACACAGAAAGATCAAGAAAACATAATCTAAAACCTTAACATATGTATATACAGTAATATATAAAAAATAAAGTTATATGTTATACTTAAGAACCACTTAAAATTTGTAAAACTGAAATTTCTTTAAACTTTTATTATGGACTGAAGACAGTTGTATTTCAAAAGAACAGGTTTTGCATTCATCAGAAGTTTTAATGAGACAAGTAGAAATAATTTATAAAGAGGAAATAATTTCGTGCTTTTTGATTTAAGAAAGGCAGGACGACTTATTTCAATTAATCCCAAGGCTGTTTATAATTATCTGAAATGAAATTCAGTTTAATTTATTTGGGATTTTAAATTGTCAGATGTCACAACCAGAATATATTTAATAATTATTCATCATCGCAGAGGTTTTAGCTCTGTTTTGCTTAAAGGATATTTAAATAAATGTTATATATTGTAACAGTTGAGCCTTTTTTATGGGGTAAGTATTTATCAGGCCTTTTTTAAAAATGTGTGTTAATTACTAATTAACAAATTAATTACCTTACTTACCCAGGGCTCTATCTAGTTCCCCGTTTCCAGCCAGGCATAATAATGTCTTTCTGTAAACGATCTTCTGATATCTTCGGAAGATAAAACTAGGTTACTTGAAATGAAAATTGAAAGTTTGTTACGTTCTAGTTTACTTGTGAAATAAGAATTTAAATTTTTAAAATACAAAGTCATACAATTTATTAATCAGTAACAAATTACAAAAGAACAAAAGGCAGCAATGTGTCGAGTAATTTACTTTTAATTACCGCTAGTTATTCCATACATTTTAATTATTTATTAACCTTTAAAATTATATTTATATCGACAAGATAGTAACCTATGTTTTTCAATTTTAATTTAGAAATGAATATTCAAGAGACAATTTCTACCGTTCATGTGTTAACCGTTTATTAATTAAAAATTCTTCAACTTAGTTAACATTAAAATACATTTTCTTTATTATTGTTATAAAACGTACCTGCATGTGCACATTACTTATTTTTAAAACACTTTAACACATATTAAACATTGCCCATGGCTTTTGGAATCACTAATCACTTTTAAAAAACTTTTACTCATTTGAAATACATAAATAATCGCTTCTGACTTCTTCTTTTGTTGCGTTAATAAAATTTGGTATCGGCCTTGACATCTTAAATTTAGAAAACTGGAAGCCTGTAAATTTCTAGGTTATGTCCGAAAGTGCCATTACGTGCGTCTCGTTCAAAGGCTTTTGGAGAACTGGGTTCGTCTGAAGGGGCACGCCAACGGAAATCCCACCCTTGGTTATTATTTCGAATTTTTCGATTGGTGCATTGGATCTGGCGATATCAGACCATGCTTGCGTCACATGAGGTGATGTCAGTTAATTACCCTGAGTTACTACTCGTACGATATTTTACATTTTTACCCGCTAAGGGTGCTACTATCTAAGCTAGTTCACAATTAGCACGAATAAAACAAAAATTTTCTTTTATATTGGGAAGATATAATTATTAAATAAAAATCAAATATATAAATGAATTTATATGTAACGCCTTATTTTTAAGAGTGTTACAATATTTGTGGGTATGTGTATACATGTTACAATATTTGTGGGTATATGTATACATACATACATACATACATACATATATATATATATATATATATATATATATATATATATATATATATATATATATATATGTATACACATATGGTGAAACGTATTCCTTCACGAATGGAGAAAATGATAAATAGTTATTATCTGGAGTACATCCGTTCATTCTGCAGTGCATATGCATAGAATCGCAGTTCCGACGTTTCGCTAGAATCTCATCTAGGTGAACCCAACAACAGTTGAAGAGCGAGTCTCATTGTTGGGTTCACCTCGATGAGATTCTAGCGAAACGTAGGAACTGCGATCCTATACACTGCAGAACGGACGGATGTACTCCAGATAATGACTATTCAACATATATATATATATATATATATATATATATATATATATATATGCAGTAATAAGTTTTCTTGTATAATAATCAAAACAAATTATGTGATTCAAATAATTTTAATAAAAATAATTAAATAAGTCTTGTATTTGAATAACCTCTGTTGAGTATTTTTTTAAATGTCTTCACAGAACGAAGCTAAAACCTCTGCTACGTTGAGTTGTTATTAAATATTTTCTGACTGTGACATCTGACAATGTAAAATCCCAAATAAATTAAATTAAACATCATTTCAAATAATTGTAAACAGCCTTGGGACTAATTTTAATAATTCGTTCTGCTTTTCTTAAATCAAAAAGCATGAAATTATTTCCTCCTTTATAATTTATTTCTGTTTAACTCAATTAAACTCATTACTGTTATAGAGGCGAAAAGCCATTTTATGTGTTCAACTACATCCTGCCAAAAACCATTTCTTCATAGCTTTAATCAGCGTGAATAGATATAAGGTTCTAATTAAATTAATAATTCGAAGCAGGAAATATAAGGTGATGAGGAATACCAACGGAATGTTATTGCATTGAAAAGGTAAATTGTGTAGAGTGGATATTCGTAGATATGTTAAGGACACTTGAATTGTAAACATACAGAGGCCCAAAGTAATTGAATAGCAGTTAGTTTAATACAGTAATTTGAATAGAACTAAAGTGGTCTGTATGTGGTATGTACATTCAGTAATGTTTTCAGCCACGTTTTTGGGATAAATAATACTTTTCTGGAAATAATTGTTAATTTGAGCTTAGCTAGTAAAAACATTTCACGAAGGCAAATACATTAAACAATTTTTATTTTCACTACTTACCAATTCTTTAAACTTACTCGTTTCGGCAACGTTATTGCCAACATCAGTAATGGGTTTACAGTACTTTAAATATATTAAGCAAATACGTTTGAAAATACCCACATGTAAAATAAATCTAATGTTTATAGCTTTAAATACATATTACATAAAAATAAACGGAAATTATTCAAGCTCCCAATGTATTCAATGGTCTCTTTTTAAGAGGATGTTTTAATTGTGTTTAAGTTTAAGGATAGATTACAGATTATTCATGAGAATACAAATGTACTATCCCAAAATCCGAAAATAATATTAAATAGTTATTAACAGGTATTAAATAAGGTTTAGGTAAAATTAAAGACGCATGTTCAACCTTTTAAGTATTTAGCATGTAAGCCTAATTTCAGTAATTATTTTGAAAATACATATTTGTCTCTCCACTTACAACACATAATAGTCTATATCTATAAAAATGAATGTATGTATGTTTGTATGTTATAGACGCCTAAACCACTGAAAAGAAGTTTGGAGGGTTTATTTAAATTATTCCCAAGAAGGATCATGTGAAGTTTGGTGTAGATCCATTCACAGGGCTCTGCCCAGAGGCTTAGAATGATTCAAAAAACCGATGTATATATGTGTGTGTGTGTATATGTACATATGTACCTAATGGACGTATAAACAGCCGAACAGAAGTTATTGAAATTTGAAGAGGTTTATTGACATATTTCCAGGATGGTTTTTGTGAAGTTTAGTTCAAACGCATCCACAGGACTTCGCTCCAGAGGCTTAGGATGGCTCAAAAACTGATGTTTGTATGTGAGTATGTATGTATCTTATGGATGCCTAAACAGCTGAACAGAAGTTTATGAAATTTGAAGAGGTTTATTAACATATTCCTAGGATGGTTTTTGTGAAGTTTAGTTCAAATGCATCCACAGGACTTCGCTTCAGAGGCTTGGGATGGCTCAAAAACTGATGTTTGTGTGTGAGTATGTATGTATCTTATTGATGCCTAAACAGCTGAACAGAAGTTTATGATATTTACAGGGATTGTTTGACATATTCATAGAATGGTTCCTTTGAGGTTTGGTGTAAAACCATTAACAGGACTCCGCCCCAGAGACTAAGGGGGGTTCAAAAACCGATATATGTATATATTTGTGTATGTAATGTCTTATGAACGTCTAAACCGCTGCAAATTGGAAAGAATGTTTAACAACCTTACCAGGATGGTTCGTGTCAGATATGGTGTAAATCCATCTAAGGGGCTCCGCCCTGGAGGCTTAGGATGGTTCAGTGTACAGTCTTCGATACGTCTAATGTTAAAATGCATATCTATAGTAGCGTTACTAAAACTAATTTAAAAAAAATTATAAACAATATGTAAGAATAAAAATACATTATTAAATATTTTAAACTGTTTAAAATTGCTACATTCTATGTACAAATTTTCTTATCACACTTATTGATATAAAAGTAATATTCTTGCAAAATTTAAATCAACCCAAGCTGTGCAACGGAACCAGAATAACCACAAAAAAACTGACACCCAACTTGATCCGGGCAGAAATCAGACGTGGCAAGTTCAAATTAGAGATGGTCTTAATTACATGAATACCGATGATTTCATCGGATTTCCTCAACCATTGGTTTCAAACAACTACAACTCCTTTTGTGACTTGCATTCCCAATAATCAACAACGGGAAAGGGCATTTTTGACCATTGCTGGATTAAATTTGGAACATTCAAGCTTTTACCCTGGATAATTATACGTTGTGTTCTCACGTGTTGGGGCACCTACAATTTGTATGTTTATACGCCTAATGAAATGAAGAAAAACATTGTCTATTCTACAGCTTTGCAGTAAATGAAATACATTTATTTAGATATTGGATTTGCTTTTCTTATTGCAAACATTAAGATTTCGGGCGCAGCAACGTTCACCGGGTAACGCTAAAATATAAATGAAATACAATTGCTATGTGTGTCACGCGTCCTTTTTTTCTCATTAAACTGGCAACGTTTTGGGTTCTATTTTTCTATTCTCTTTAGGTTTGAATTCCTGAACTATACAATTGTAAAGTGATAAAACTAGCAATATAAATAAAATTAAATTTACCTCATATTCTCATATTCTTACCATCAATTATTTAAAATGATGATGTTTTTTATGATTGATAATTCAGGAGTGTATTGTGTATTCAATAAACCACATTTATTCGTATTGTAATGCTATATTTTGTTTTTATGTTTTGAAAACTGTTTTTATGATGTTGTTATTCAACATCGTCAAGATTATTGTATTATTATATCCAGCTACTCAAAATTATAAAAAGTAAAAACTCAATTTCCGGGAGTTTACAACAGATTTATTTTAGTTAGTAATGGATCTTGGTTTATAAAATAGAAAGGATCAGAAACCAAAATACCTTAAGTAATTTAAAGAACTTAGCTCTATATGTTCCACAAGGCGGGGGCGATAAAGGATCTGAATGTCTATTGACATTGGTTAAGTTTAGCCACGTGACTGTGTACTCACTTAAGATTGCTTTACTCACAGAAATAATTTTCAATTACACTATTCAACACAGCTGTGCTATCAGCTGTTGGTTATAGAGGAATTGATATTATTGGATGCCGGCTTTAATTAGATTGGAAATAGAGAAGGGTCTCAACAATTCCAGCAAGGACGTGAGTGACGCAATAGTCAACTGAATTTGTGCCCTTTAAGAAAATTGTGAATGTATATGCAATATATAGTACTTGATTGTGAATATATAATAAAAGTGTATTGTAATTTTGTAATTGAGGGTGAATAAATAATAAATTGTAGTTAAAATTTAAAAAGTATATTATATGATAAAGCAATTTTAATAGGTGGAAAAATGGGTAAAATAATGTAAATGTACAAATTTCTATTCATATGCAATTGATAAATAATAAATTGAATAGTAATTACCTGTATTATTTTCAATTTTGTTTTGTAAATAATCCAGTGATACATAGTAAGGAATTATAGTATTTAATTTAGGTTTACAATTTAAATACTGTAGCATAATGGTGCTGATGGAAATTTATTTTATAATAAACTAAAACAAATTAAATGTAATAAGTCTAATTTATGTAATATAACATTAAGTTAAAACTCTTTGGATCTATATCAATATTTAATTGATTTTATTACATATTGATATTTTAATAGTTGTAAGTTGAAAGCGACTATAACCTCCCACAATAAGCTGTGTGTAAATTTCTAGTACTTATTAATTCTAAAATGTATTGAATCTAATCAAATTTTATAAATTGAATTTATTAAGTTTATTAACTGCTAAACTTCAATAATTTAGTAAGGAAATTACCACCAATAAAATTTGGTAAAAGCCAACAATAGTTAACGTAACCAAAACTTGCTAATAGTCAACAACAACTAACTAATCTAATGGTACTCTAATATCATTATAAATAAAATGAGTAGATAATAAATTCAAATCTAATAATAATATTTAAAGTAACAGTATTAAAATAAATGAACAAAGTAATGTATAATATTAAAGTACAATAGTAGTTCGCCACTCTGTGAGCTGCTTCAGGGTAAATATTCTAGAAACATGATAGTGACGAAAATTCCCTTAGAAATATTATTTACACTCTAATGAAATCAAAAAGTTGTGAAATTGAAGGAAGTTTTGTCATAGATCTACAGTCAGCATTTTGGTTAGTATATACATGTTAAGGTTTAGGATAGAAACACCATCAATATGAGTGCAGCACGGCCTGCAACGCCTTCACTAAAGTTCGCTTTCGTAGCCTTTTGACAAAAATCGAAAGAAAAATTCCTTTGTATTCGAACAGATTGTAAGAACGTGGAATTGAGTTAAATTGGTGGAAGTCTCTTGAAGATTTCTTGTAAGAAATATAAACCCCCTCAGCTACTTCTGTTAGTACCAAACAAACAAACACCTTCCCAAATAGAAATTCCTCTCCTTGTTATAAAGTAAAATAGGCTGGCACTTGGCTCTCAGGTAGAAACATCTTGACAATAGGAAATCCCCTTTTCTGTTACCAGTTAAATACCAATATCCTTGTTCCGATAGCATGTTATCTTTTTTTCGAAAAACCTAGTATGCATGTTGATTCTAAGAAAGGATTGTGCAAAAGTGACGTGATCTTTAGTAGGACCTAAGGAGAGTAAAGGAATGGTAAAGAGCGTCCTTAGTACGGGGACTGCTAGGGATATAACATTAACAATATAGTTACATGGAAGGACAAAGCCAAACAAAACATTCCCCTAGCTATGTGTGTACGTTTGTATTACATTGCAATCAATGTCGGTAAAAAAATAGTTGCTGATTTTGTCTCCGAGATTTGACGAACTGTAAAACTGTTTCGTGAGAGGTGACGCAGTCGAAAGTTTGTTAATCATGTGTCATTAGTGTAATGTTAAAGTTTTATACGACGAGAGAGGTAGAAAAGAGTGATTAAAATTGCAAATAATGATTCTGAAAATATTAACACTAGGTATAAGCAACTTAATCGACTGAAAAAACGTAATGCTCTTGTTAACAAGACGTATGTTTCATTACATTATTTGAAGTGAACCATTCTTATGACTGTACGTTTTGTGCGGGAGTAAAATTTCCTCATTTATCAAAGAACACTCTTTGTATTTTAGCGTAAATTAAGTAATATCATGAGGTTTTATACAACAGTAGATTTTACGTTTTACGTTATATGAACAGCTGTTTTCAATTCCTTCTATTATTTAACACTCTAACTATATATTAATATATATCTTGTTCAAATTTGATATCGTTAATACAATACTTTTTATTCATCCATTCAAGTTTAAATACATTTAAAAAAATTTCTAATGAATGACACTTGATGTTAATACACTTTATTCAAATATAAATTCAATAATAAAACATAATGAATTAGTTTTCTTTTTATATTGGATAAAATATTCACCAAAGGGGTAGGGTATGCAATATATTTATTTTCTTCCATTTGGCTTAAGGGATAAAATATGATTTAATAAAACAGCTGTTTTTATATTATAGATTAAGTGGTGGATTAGCAGTTTTAACGCATAGATTCTGTTGTTTCATTGTTATTAATTGTAATTGCTTAGTAAAAAGTTAAATAAAACCTTCTTTGTTGTTCAAGTAGGAATTGACTATCAAAAATTTGTATTTATATTACTTGTTCATTGTTATGTATAATGCAATAATTTAACCATTCATATGCAGATTTTGTGTATATATATATATATATATATATATATATATATATATATATATATGTAGTTATGCAACACTGTTTTCTTGTATACACTTATCACTTTCACTTATGTACTTAAACATAAATCTTACTTGGTATTTATGCCAGTTAACTTTCATTGACTGGCCTTGTCATTATCATCGGGGTTGTTGTAGACTGCGAGCTGAGTGGATTTCCCGTTGACCTTGGTGTACCGTTAACCAAAATGGGTACATATTTTAACAATTTTGTGTACAATATTAACCCCAAAACAAACTTTAAAAACTCGCACAGTGCAGTGAATCTAAAAATAGAACATAACGGTACACCAACGGGAAATCCACTCAGCTCGCACTCTAAAACAACCCTGTTCAGTATGCCCGATGATAATGACAAGGCCAGTCAATGAATATTAACTCGCATAAATACCAAGTAAGATTCTTGTTTAAGTACATAAGTGAAAGTGATATATATATATATATATATATATATATATATATATATATATATATTTTTTTTTTTTTTAAAACAACACAGGTTATTCAAATACAAGAATATTTATTATTTTAAATCCAAAGCTTTTCGTTGGCAAACAGTACCAACATCATCAGGAATGAAAATTACAATAATGTAAGCTATAGGCCTAGAACATATGTTTTTTTAGAAATAGAATTGTTGCTAAATTTATACAAATTGCCAAATTTATTTTGTTGCTGTAACATTATAGACATTAAATATAGTATCAAATTTAGAATGTAATTGTATTTGTTCTTTTATTAATTTGTTATTATTATTGTGTTTATATATTTCGAATGCTTCATATATATTCATTCCTAATCCCTTATTAATTTCTTTTATAAGTCTCATATTTTCTATATTTGGAAATTGGTGCTTATTATTAATACAATGATTTGCAAAATTTGATTTATATATTTCTGGATTAATGTAGGCATTTAAATGTTCTTTATATCTTTCTTTTAATTTTTTCTTTGTTTTGACCTATATAAGCTTTATTACAATTTTTGCATTCTAATTTATAAACACCTCCTTTTTCATGCATATTAATTGTTTTATTGTTATTTATTATGTTTATTATTTTGTTATTAGTTTTGTATGCAATTTTGATATTTGTATTTCTAAATAATTTGATGATATTTTTTATTTCATGGCCTATAAATAAAAATGAAGTCCATATTGTATTATTATTATTATTATTGCAAATTAAATTATTATTTTGTTTATTAAAAATATTATAATTAAGTTTGTCAACAGTTTTCTTTTTATAACCGTTTTCTAATGCAATTTGATAAATTATGTTTTTTTCTTTTATTTTATTTTCTTCATTCATGGGTATTTTATGCATTCTATATAATAAGTTATATAAAGCAGCCATTTTTTGATTATATGGATGATTAGATTTATTTGGTATAATTTGGTTTGTCAAAGTTGGTTTACGGTATATCATATATTCAAATTTTTCATTTTTTCTTATTATTGTTAAATCTAGAAAATTTATTTTGTTATTTGTTTCAATTTCATAAGTAAATTTGATTTTATTATTAATTTTATTTATTTTATCCAAAATATTTGTTAAATTTATATTATTATTGTTTGATATATACATTCCATCATCTAAATAGCGAACCCAATAACCATTTTTATCATATATTTTTATAATTTCATCTATTTTATTATCTAATTGTTGTAAAAATATTTCAGATAATATATTTGATAATGGCGAGCCCATAGCAAGACCATCTTCTTGTTTATAAATTTTGTCATTATATGAAAAATAATTTTTATTTAATATTATTTTGAGTGTATTTAAAATTTCTAATGTTAATTTTTTATCTTTCTCGTGTTCCAATTTAGATTTTATAATTTCAAGAGTTTCATTTATAGGTATGTTTGTATACATATTTTTTATATCTAATGATATTAATTTTGTATTTTCATTAATTTTAATTGCATTTAGTTTTTCAATAAGATTAATAGAATTTATTATAGTATGATTATTATTTAGTTCTATTTTTTCTTTAAGAATATTTACCATAATCTTTGATATTTTATAAGATGGAGCATTTATAAAATTTATTAATGGTCTTATTAGTTTATCTATTTTATGTAATTTCACAAGTCCATTTAATATTGGAATTTTTGGATTATCATTTATATAGTTGCTAATTTTATTTTTATTGAATAATTTATATGAAGATTTTATAATATTTTTAATTTTATTTTGAAATTTATTTGTGGGATCTTTATTTATTTGACAAAATTGATTATCATTTATGTATTTTTCTGTTTTTGTTATGTGCTCATTTTTATCAATAATGACAATAGCATTACTTTTATCTGCCTTTACTGTAATAAGATTATTATTTTGTAATTTTTGTTTTAAATCTTTGATTTCTGAATATTGAGAATGCAAGAAAATGCCAGAATCGAAGCAGCTTATGAAATTAAAAAATTGATTAAAAAAAATACAGTTAATAAAACACATAAGAAACAATATTCAGAAATCAAAGATTTAAAACAAAAATTACAAAATAATAATCTTATTACAGTAAAGGCAGATAAAAGTAATGCTATTGTCATTATTTTCATGAGTACATGTTTCGTTGACTTTAACATACTCTTCAGTTTTAATATTTAATCTGTATTCAACAGAGTAGCGTGCTACTAAATGGCCCGTATGTAAGATTCTTTATGGGGAATCACGTGGGTTTCAAAGCCGCACGCAAAATGTAGAGGGGGCCTTGTATTACCTTTTATTCTATCAATATAAACATATGTACATATATATATATATATATATATATATATATATATATATATATATATATATCTTGTTCAAATTTTCAATCGTTAATAAAATACTTTTTATTCATTCCCTTAAGTTCAAAGTAATTGTTTTAAACTTGTAGTGGATGACACTTGAAATTAATACAGTACAGTTTTCTTTTCAAATATTAAATAAATAATTGAATTTAATAAATGACAAATTTTAGTTTAATATGGGAGGCAAACGTTTCACAAAAGGGGCTAAGAATGCAGTATCGTTATGTCGTCCCATTTAGCTTAAAATAAGCATATGTAACAACTAATAATTTCATGAAAACTCCGATTTTATACTATAGGTTAGGTTACGTAGGAAAACAGCTGTTTTATAGCATTGGTTATTTTACTTTATTTATTCATTTTTAAAAAAGTGAACAAAAATAATTTTTTTTGTTTACTCAAGGAGAAATTGACTTTAAAATTTGTTTTTAAAAATATAACTAGTTCAGTTTCTGTTAACAGCGGACACATTTACAAAATAAAATATAAACAATTTATTCAGGCTAATTTTAAACCCGTATATCAAGGGTTGAAATACTCCTGCAATGCAATTTCGGTTTTGTGTTTGAGAGAGAGAAAAACAATTAATTGGAATAGGGTGAAGTTTAATTTATAAAGTTTAATTTCAGTTGCAGTAGTTGGCAACATTGTTCGATACAAAGAACAAGTTTGACTCTGTATTTTGCTACTGTTTTGTAGAGTAAACCAACCGTTATTAGAATGAGATGAACAATCTTGTAAGCTCATAAGACGGAGAAATCAGATATGTATGTCGATAAGTATCAGGATAAACGATTTAATATTGTTTTGAGGTATAAAGATCTTTTATTTATTCTTTTTACGTAAATTTGGTTAAAATAAACGATTAAACAGAAGAAAGCGTTTTAATGTTCCAAGCTTTATATATTATTTTAAATCATCACCAATCATTAATCAAAAAGCATAATCTCATTTTAGAAATCCAGATCCTTATCCAGGAATACTTCAGGAATTATAACAATATACAAGTTATATCACTTAATTAAATGGTTATATTAAAATATAAGATAACGAAATCAGGATATGTTTTATTATATATATGTTTAAAAAATAATTAAATTTCCAACATATTGTAATTTAAAGAGAAACTACAGAAGTTCGCTTCATCACTTATTGTTACCCTTACGTTACACCGTTTTCCTTTCCATTGTGTGCGTTTCACCCTTGTTGCCACAAAATTCTTCTTTGTAAATGAGACTATGAGACTAATGTGAACAGCAAGGATTTTTACAGATACAGTTTGATAAGACATAACAAGCAATGCTGAAGGGAAGTAGTTTCTTAGTACCAAGTTCTAAACTTTACGTTCTGGACATTTCCATGTTCCAAGTTCTGTACTTTTCCATCTTTACGTTCTAAACATTTCCATGTTCCAAATTCTGAACGTTTCCACGATTATGTTCTAAACATTTCCATGTACCAATCTCTGAACGTTGCAATCCTTGCATTCTGGAAATGCCCATGTTCCAAGTTGTGAACATTTCCATCTTTAGTTCTAAACATTTCCATGTCCAGGTTCTGAACATTTCCATCTATACGTTCTTGACATTTTCATGTACCAAGTTCTAAGCGTTCCCACCTTTACGTTCTAAACACTTCCATGTTCCAAGTTCTGAACGTTTCCCTCTTTACATTTCTTAAATTTCCATATTCCAATTTCTGAACATTTCCATCTTTACGTTCTAAACATTTCCATTTACCAAGTACTAAGCGTTTCCATCTATACGTTCTGGACATTTTCATGTACCAAGCTCTGAACATTTCCATCTTTACGTTCTAAACATTTCCATGTATAAAGTTCTGAAAGTATCGATCATTACGTTCTGGACATTTCAATGTTCCAAGTTCTGATAGTTTCCCTCTTTACTTTTTGAACATTTCCATGTTCCAAGCTCTCAACTTTCCAAATTCCATGTCCTGAAGACTGAACTTTTCCAAACTCCACGTTCTGCACTTCTAAGTTCTAAGCGTTTTCGATTTCTGCGTTCTAATATATCGTAAGGTCAAGATCTCAACGTTTCCAACTTTACGTTCTAAACACTTCCATGTTCCAAGTTCTGAATGTTTCCCTCTTTACGTTCTGAACATTTCCATGTTCCATGCTCTGAACGTTTCCCTCTTTACGTTCTGAACATTTCCATGTTCCATGCACTGAACGTTTCCAAATTTACGCTCTGAACATATCCGTATTACAAGATATCAACTTTTCCAAGTTTCACGTTCTGAGTATGTCCATGCTTCTAAGTTCTAATCGATCGTAAGTACTGTATATTTCCTAGGTTCAAGTTCTCAACGTTTCCAACTTCACGTGTTAACTACTTGAATGTTCCATGCTCTGAACGTTTCCATGTTTACGCTCTAAACATTTCGATGTTTCAA
The DNA here is from genome assembly GCA_036971475.1 of Prosapia bicincta. Classification (NCBI taxonomy): domain Eukaryota; kingdom Metazoa; phylum Arthropoda; class Insecta; order Hemiptera; family Cercopidae; genus Prosapia; species Prosapia bicincta. The sequence goes on from JBAIZL010000001.1 coordinate 266,715,683, forward strand.
GTTCTGACTTTTCCAACTTTACGTTTTAATCATTTCCACGCTCCAAGCTCTGAACGTGCCCAACTTTACGTTCTGATCATTTCCATGCTTCAAGCTCTGAACGTTTCCATGTTTACGTTCTAAACATTTCCATGTACCAAGTTCTGAATGTTTCCCTCTTTACGTTATGGACATTTCCATGCTTCAAGCTCTGAACGTTTCCATGTTTACGTTCTAAACATTTCCATGTACCAAGTTCTGAAGTTTTCCCTCTTTACGTTCTGGACATTTCCATGTTTCAAACTCTGAACGTTTCTATCTTTACGTTCTGAACATATCCATGCTTCAAGCTCTGCACTTTTTCAAGTCCCTCGTTCTGCACTTCTAAGCTCTAAGCGATTTCTAGCTCTAAGTTCTAAACTATCGTAAGTACTGTATATTTCCTAGGTCCAAATTCTCAACGTTTCCAACTTTACTTTCTAAACATTTATATGCTCCAAGCTATGAACGTTTCCGAATTTCACGCTCTGTACGTTTCCCAGTTTCAAGTTCCAACTTCTGTACCTAACAAACCTGCGTGTTCTGAATGTTTCAAAGTTACAAGTCCTAAAACTTTCCAAAATTGAAACTCTTAAACTTCCTAGGTCTGCGTGTTCTAAACGGTCCTGCATGTTTTTAAGTTTCAAGTTCTAAATGTATCTAGGTTCGAAAGCCTTAGCGTTTCCAAGTTCCAAATTCCGTTCTATGCATATCATTTAATAAAGTGTAATTTTTTAGCCATAACGTGTTGTAAATATTTATCCAATATTGCAATACGCCCGTTTACATTTGTCCTTCAATACTTATAAATTGATTACGACACTTTAATATTCTAAAATGTAAAAAAATTAGAAAAACGCCCACGGTCGACACTCAACAGCAGAAGTAGTCTAGCGTAAATAAACCTTTAAACTTTAGCCTTAAATTCATTCCATCAAAAAGGGATCCATCAAGTCCTACGCTTCGCAATATTCAATTAAAAACTACATTATTCGATTAACAGTCTGACAAATTAATTAAATTTATAATGCCTTAGAGCCAGGTCTGTGACTTTTCAAAGGGACAAGAGATTAGGCAAATATTAAGAGAAATGGAAGCGACAATTTAGGGCGCTGATTCAAACTTCAAATAAAGCATTATGAAGACTGTCTCCAACACCACATTGTAAGTGGAAAATAATACTTAAGCATTATATTGCAACTGGCCGTTATTACTGTCTTGTTAAAATTCCAGTATTTTAATTCAACAGACTTATTTTAGATATTTATGAGCATTTTAAAGCTACATTTACATTATGGTGTTTATTATTACCGTATTTATTAAAGTATAGTCGATGGATAAAGGCTATGAAACTATCTTGATAGAGGGAGTTATAAGGCATTAGAAGATATAAGAAAAGGAGATATTACGATATGGTGATGAGCTATGGGCTACTGATAGAGGAAGCATATTCTAAAATGGTGAAGTGAAATGAAAAAAGACGTTACTTTTGTGTTGAAACCTAAGAACATCAAGTGGAGATTGAAAACCCCAACATATGAACCAATAGTACAGGGATGGTAGAGTACAACAATAATTAATAAACTGCAAAAAAGGAACAAAATCAACACAAGGAAAAAGAGATTTATTACACTCATATACGTAAATAAAGACTTAAATAGCTTCACTCAAAAATTATAAAACAATAGGGATATGAAGAAAAAACAAACTAAAACAAAACATACAATACCCAGGCAATTTCAAGCAAATCTCCAAGCATTATTTATATTAATAACAATTAAACTGTGCAAATGGAATAAATGCTACATTAATCAAACAAGTCGCAGCTTTCAATAAAGATTTAAAGAACCTAAGCACTTTAAATAATATGATACTAGCTCATAAGAACAGGCACATTTACAAAGTTATATACATGAATCTAGAAATATTAGAAAGAAGAAAAATGACTATATCTCAACACACTAAAACATTTCATAATTAACAGTTATACGGAACTGAAAAAAATAAATTTTAATTAGTAAAAAAAACATAACTATTCACTCACACCCTTTGACCAGATTATAGAGCATCTGCCTTCAATCAACGCTTCCTAGTGGCCAATTAAGACACTGAAGAGAATCGCAAAACATTTGAATCGTATGATATTATACATGGAATAATATTTGAAGCAGAGTGGGGGGAGTTGATAAAATGTCGTTTGGAATGTAAGAAAACATATTGCGAGAGATAGAGACAAAGGTAGATAGGTAGATTGATAGATAGATAGATAAATAGAGAGAGAGAGAGAGAGAGAGAGAGAGAGAGAGAGAGAGAGAGAGAGAAAGAGAGAGAGAGAGAGAGAGAGAGAGAAAGAGAGAGAGAGAGAGAGAGAGAGAGTAGTGGTATAATTATATTACATAGTCGTTAAAATTAACAGACGCCTATAGAATATTTTAGGTTGTTGAAACAAATGTTTTGTCAAAAGATAAAAGGATCCAAACATGTTTATTTGTGTAAAAAAATGAAGAATTAAAAATCACAGTTCTGGCCAGATGGTGGTAAAAAATATTTTAGGCGAAATATTATTAATATTTTATTAATGCTAAAAAAAGGAGAAATACATTTTATTATGAAAAATATTGCTGAGTTGTAGGTGATATTTGTCGATCGGAGAAGCTACAAACATCACAGATCAGAGGAAATATACCGTTAAATCAACTTTTCCAATATTGAGTCTAGAGTGCTAAATTGGAAGGAAAAATAATGAAGGTAAAAAGAAGAGTAAGACAGCAAGGAAAGGGTTTGACTAATGGTGCCTCAATGTTGGCTTACGTAAATAGAACTCGCCAGCAACATAGTACACATACGGCTAGGTAGTGTGTGTGTTTATGTGTTTATTTATGTGTGTGTGTGTTTGTGTGTGTGTGTGTGTGTGTGTGTGTGTGTGTGTATGTGTGTGTGTGTGTGTGTGTGTATGTGTGTGTGTGTATGTGTGTGTGTGTGTGTGTGTGTATGTGTGTGTGTGTGTGTGTGTGTGTGTGTGTGTGTGTGTGTGTGTGTGTGTGTGTGTGTGTGTGTGTGTGTTTGTGTGTGTGTGTGTGTGTGTTGGGTGCGTGCGTGTGCCATGCGTGTGTGTGTTGCGGCGGGCAATATTCTCTTGGAATACATGCCGCAAAAAGATAAAATTTAAAACATAAAGAGTCTAAATTTCTTGTAAGTAAAACAAACCAAGCCACCGTGGGAAGGGTTTGAAACTTAAATTTAAGGCCGTTTGCAAGGGGAAGATGGTCAAAATTGACCTAGAGTTACCATCGACATTTCCAGAGATAAAGCAAGACGAGAAAAATCAAAAATAAAGAATAATAAAATTCCATCAGAAGCACCCTTAAAGAGTTATACGGCTTGATCGAAAAAGTGGATTGAATCGATCTGTCTATCAATTTTGCGAGCCGTTACGCACTTGTACAAAAGGAGTGCGCGCGCCGATCAGGCGACATCGATTTAAGATCCTTATTGGTTGTCAACTCGTGGGAACGGACTGCAAGGAGGGGGTGTTTCCCGGTTTGAGAAAAGCCAAGCGTCCTTTTACGCCCCAGCTAAACCAGGACTCTCGAAGGGTAAGGACGGTGTCGGGCGTAGCTCCGGTAAAACAATGAACAATAGTTTTGTTACCGTTAATAGTTCAAAAACTATGAGTGGCTAGGGAAAGTTCGTTTCGTTGAGATGTCGTGACGCTGTGTTTCGTGTATGGGGCCCTTTCGCATTTCAAGATCGCGGCGAAAGGGGGTTTCCCCATAAATTTCCATCAAATTAAGTGCGAGCGTCGTTAAATGTGTGTGTTGCAGCCTTACTAGAAAGACAAGGCGATGTGAACAGTGTAACCTAGCAAACAGTTTTAAAAGAGTGATTCTAAATTTCTAACAAAATTAAACAAAATTTAACTAACTTGATAAACGTTTTTAAAAGATTTTTCTATTTCTTTTCTGTGTTAAAAAATGCCCAAGAACTGTGTTAAAAGAAGGGCTTAAAGCTAAAATTTTACTGGTAACTGTTAAAATATAAAAGAGGTGCGAATGTCATCGAAGAAAGAAGATGGGAGAATTTCAACCAAAGGTTGAAGCGAGCTGATCTACCTGAGGTGTACCAGACACACAAAGGGATGGAGGATTTCAAAGATGGCGGCAACGCGTGGGAAGTCATCCAAGTATACCGGCGTGGGAACCATGCAACAGCCAAGCTGGACCTTCCCCACCCCCGCTCGAGAACAAAGGGAGAGACGAAGAAGAGAGGGAGAAAATAGGCAAGCCGTGCTTTGTGTGGATTCAGGTCAGATCTAATTTGTCTTCCCTTTGCAAATTAAAAATTTTAATTTGAAGAATTTTTTCTAAATTGGGAAAAGGTTATAAAATTTAAATAAATTTTCAAACCATTAACAGTAAACTTTGAATTTTATAAGTAAATGCTGGTGGCTTTGTTTTAAAGAGTGGGGGGGTTTCAAGATGGCGATGCCATAAAAGCAGAAATTATGTTGTATTTCATAAATGTAAGGGAAATAGAAATTTTAGGTTAGAACTTATGTAAAGGGAAAGGGATTTAAATAAACAAATCAAATAAAGGGATTTAAATTAATTAAAGAGTTAAAATCTTATGAAGGTGTAAAGAATTTAAATAAAAGATGTGTTGTAATAAAGTTAAATATAATTTGCTAAAAGTAAATATCCAAGATGGCGGACAAAGGGCCATTGTTTATAACAGCTGATTGGAAGGCTATGTTTTAGTTTCAGGTACTCCTATAAACAGGAGTGTTATTTCATATAATTAAATTAAACTAAATTGTTATTTTATTTAGAAGGAGTCATTACGACATTTTTCCATATGAAACAAATTGACATAAATTGTTCTCATTTAAAATAAACAAGGGTTATAACAAATTGAAGCTTTTTAATGTAAACTTTTGATTTTATTTAGAAAAGGGTGAAATTATATATGTGTATAAAATAAATTGAATCAAACCAAGGTTTGAGTAAGAATAAAGGGAAATGATTTTGATATGTGTAGATTTTAAATATTTTAAAAAGTGCAACAAAAGAGATAAGTCAACCAAGAGATTTTAAATTTGTAAGTGGGTCTAGCTAACCATAAAAATATGTTAATATAAGTTTTCTTTTTTGAGTTATAAGTATTTATATTGTTTATTTCATGATTTATATGTATGTATAATGATATGTCGGTGGTAGAGTAACTTAGAAAGAAAATTGAAATTTTTGCAAATTGGTTTAAATATAAATTATATAAAATAAAGGCAAATGGGCTAGTAGCCATTTAGCAAAGGTTACTCAAGATTTATTAAATATCAATTTCCTTCAGAAATTGCATTGATAAATTTTAAATAAATTTTAATTAAATTTCAGTATGTAGAATTTTAATGAAGAAAGGGTTAACCAGATGTTAACCAAAGGGTTACATATTTTATATTAAAACGGTTTAACTATGATTAAATAAGTTGTAAACAAAACTCAGTATTTATAATTTTCATGCCGAAAGGGTTAATCAAATAGTAGCCAAAGGGTTTTTTATTTTTATATAAAAAGGGTTAAATAAATTTTAAAATTTGTAAATTTCTTTGTAAATGATCAAGGATCAGTTTAAAAGGGTGTAACTAGGTTTTAGTAAATATTAATAAATTTCATTATGTGGATTTTCATGCCGAAAGGGTTAATCAAATAGTAATCAAAGGGTTAAATATTTTCTAATCAAAGGGTTAAATGAAGTTAAATAAATTTGTAGATTTTGTAAATGAGTGAAGATATTTTTAAAAAAGGGTTTAAATATGTTTCAGTAAACGGTTGAATTAAAATATGTATTTAAATATTATAATTTCAATATGGGAAGGTGTTTGAATTTATTCAGCAGATGTTTTAACAATTTTTATAAATTATGATTTGATGTTCAGTAAATATTTTGATAATCTTGTAGGAGATATGGCTATATGTTTTATATGTAATTTTTGTTTCAGTATGTACTTCATTAATGGTTTTTATATAATTTGATATGTTTTATGAAATTGTTTTTAGGTTGTTTGGTAAAATTGATTGAAACTTTACCTGCTAAAATAAACAGAAATTGAATTTTAAAAAGGTCATTTTAAATTGATAAAGATATAGAAAAAATTTTATCATTTACATGGCTATGTAAAATATGGCCATAAATAAAGTAGTGTGTTTAGAAAGTTTAACTAATTGAACAAAATGTGAATAGTAGGGATCTTTCGGAGTGTGTTGAAAAGTAAGGCTTTGCTTGAATCAACGAATATTTGTAATTTGTAACAAAAAATTTTCAGTAAAAAGTTAGGTAAACAAAACCAAATATTGACAATTAAAATTGCAAGGTTGAGAACCTGGGATAATGAAATAAAATTAGGACAAGCAGTAAAGGGTTGTTAAACGTCACTTAAGGGAAAAGAGAAATTTTAATTTGAAGATAAGAACAAGAATTTCAGGTAGTAAGGGGTTATATTTTCGACAAGTAAGATTGACCGTCAAGTAGAGCAAAGTTTTACGCTTTGGTATACTCCGATTGAAAGAAAATTAAAATCGTAAATTCTTAATTTAAATTTTAATGTCAACTAAAATAAACAGAGTATGGTTTCTTAACTGTGTAAGAACCAACACAAAGGATATTTTTAAGTCAAATAAATTGCAGACTGTGCATTGTAAAATTAAATTTTAAATTTTTTAAAATTAAAAAATAAATATTTTTTAACTAACTTGCAAACAAACTGAGTATTATTTTAAACAAGTTTCTTACACTCTCCTACAGTTGATATGGTCATTTCGCCGTTTAGATGTCTTTCAAAAGAACCCATCCCCCGGGATGACTTACCCGTTAAGGGTAGAATCCGCAGCAAGTTAGGTTTTTTCTTTTTTAAGTCCAGTGACTTGTTCTCTGGCAGATTTTGGCGAGCATTGCACAGCGTTCGTGGTTTTGGCTGCGAGCGGCTCGTTTCAAAATTCTTGCTCTGCAATGGGCGTTTGGTGGTCGGACTTGCGCGCGCGTGCTGGTCAACGGTAGGGTTGATGACGGCGCCGCGTAGGTGGTGGCCCGGTCCGTTGCAGTGTGTGTGTGTTTGCGTGCTCTCACGTTATGAATAAACACACCTGCTAACTGTGCTATCACAAACTTTAATGTAATAAGGGCGCCACAGCCTTACTTGTCAAATATATCATGTCTGCCAGATGGTCACATTAATCACTTTACAAATATTATAGTTGCCATCTATTAAGCCGGTCCTTGAACGAAAACGGCCTTTTTTGTAATGAATTTGGCAAATTAACTGAACATATCACATTAATTGTCACTTATGCAATATCTTTTTGATGTCAAAGACACTTCCAACCAAATAGCTGACGACATCTTGATGACACTTAAACACATTTAAACTTTCAAAAGCAAAAAATTAAATAAGAAATATGTGGAAGTAAACTTCCCTTATTTGTTATAGTAGTCTAGCGCATCAACTTAACCTTCACAGCCAGTAACCCAAGGGGCAAGCGTCGAATCTCTCAATAGATGTTGAGGAACTAAATGACTAATTTAATCCTTCATCTAATAGCCCGTTCTGCTCTTTTTTTAACATAGACAATCTTGGTTGGTTTTTTGGTATTAAAAGTGTTTCTTTTTAATAAACCCTTTACTCAAATTCTTCTTTATTTGTGCAGAGTTAAAACCTTTTGTAATATATATATATATATAAATACGTTTTCTTGTTTAATAATTTAAAACAACATAGGTTATTCAAATGCAAGAATAATTATTATTTTATATCCAAAGCTTTTCGTTGGCAAACAGTACCAACATCATCAGGAATGAAAATTACAATAATCATTATTGTAATTTTCATTCCTGATGATGTTGGTACTGTTTGCCAACGAAAAGCTTTGGATATAAAATAATAAATATTCTTGTATTTGAATAACCTATGTTGTTTTAAATTTTAATAAATATATATATATATATATATATATATATATATATATATATATAAATATATACACACATATATATACATATATATATATATATATATATATATATATATATATATATATATATATATATATATATATATATATAGTAGAGTCTAGTATCTTTCACTTGTATCCTTTTTAAACTACTCTTGATAGTTATTAATTGATTTATTCTATCATAATCTCTGACACACTAGCTTAGCTACTAACTTATAGATCCCGGAATCGATTCCGGCTACCGGCAATGAATTTTTTGTTGCTTTTCAGGCCTTAGATCGACTCAGACAATTAAATATCATCTATAGGTGATCAGTAGTAGTGTTAGTAACATTAACCTTCCAAAGTTAGCCAATTCTGACATGCTTCTTAAGTTTTTTGCATCATATAAAATTTTTCTTTATCATCAATATAATATTAAATATTGTTATTATTACTAATATTACTATTACTATGGTCATAATTAATAATATTTCAACTATTTTTTATTTGTTTTTTTTCAATTTCCTGTCATTTACTGTTTTATATTCAAATATTATTTTAAAATTTATTTTTAAAGGCATCTTTATATGAAAGAAACAGAATAAAATATTTATCTAAAATGATCAATATGCATCATTTTCCTGTTTACTTTTAATAAGAAATAGACTTTTTAATACCTCAAACAAGATTATATTTAAAAAGTAATAAAAACATCTATTTATCCTTTGACAGTATAAAGTATTTATCTAAAATAGTCATTATGCTTTATTTTTTTGTTTAATTCTAGTAAGAAATAGACTTTTTAATGCCTCAAACAAGGTTATGCTTTAAAATGTAATAAAACCATTTATTTATCCTTTGAGAGGAAAAAGTATTTATCTAAAATTGTCATTATGCATTATTTTCTTGTGTACTTCTAATACGAAATAGACTTTTTAATTCCTCTAACAAGGTTATGCTTTAAAAAGTAATAAAAACATTTATTTATCCTTTGAGAGAATAAAGTATTAATCTAAAACTGTCATTATGCATTATATTATTGTTTACTTCTAATAAGAAATAGACTTTTTAACACCTCAAACAAGATTATGCTTAAAAATTAATAAAATCATTTATTTAACTTTTGACAGAATAAAATATTTATCTAAAATGGCTAGTATGCATTATTTTCATGTTTACTTCTAATAAGAAATAGATTTTTTAATACCTAATACAAGATTATGCTTTGCAAAAATTTAAAAACATTTATTTATCCTTTGACTATGATTTGTTAGATTTTATTTATATAGGTACATAAAAGAGTTCCTAAAAGAAATACTCACATTAAGGGATTTTGAGAAACTGTGACTTATTTCAACTTGTAACCATTATATAGGAGGCGTAATAACAAAAATCTTAAGTTCGAATGAGTTAACTGTACGGCATAACCACGTGATTTGTCAACATTTAGAGACAAATTACCCTTTGTTAGAAAACAGAAGCATATTTTGTATCACAGATGAGCAAAGAAAGATTAATTGACCAATGACTTAACACTGGATAAGATGAATAATGTGATGTTTTTAGAGAAATGTCTTCAATTAAAAGCACGATGAGAGCTAACCAACAACGGAATACCCTAAGTCCGTTTAAAACGTACCAATAATTCCAATAAACATTTAAAATGAGAACAAACAAAAATTACCAAGAAATTTTAGAAAAATGAACAAGCGAAGTAAAATCATAAAACAGTTAGACAATACATAAAACTACAATAAATATAAAAAACCTTCATATGGCAAAATGTTAAGGAACTCTTCATATAAAGTATTTATTGTCGTAAAAAGCATTTGAAAGTTGTGAGGCCTGGGTGTTTATTACATTGTGTAATTAGAAATAAGGTTAGCTTAATAAGGGCTTTCTTCTGTTGACCCACTAATCTGAACACAGTCTCGCTTGCTTCAATCAGTAGTCGTATGATAAAATGATTAACAAAATAAAGAAAATTGGAGCTGATGATGTTCATTTCTAGTCCGGACCTGGGCCCCGAGTATTCGCCCATAGTATTTCTAAAAAAACGCTGGTTACTTTTTATTATAGCTTTAATTCGATTAGTCCATCTTTCTCTGTGTGCCGTTAACGTTCAACTGTAAGATGTTTAAAGTTGCAGGACACAATGCGTCAGCTGTTTCAGACACGATAGCATTGGCTTGTTTAAGAGTCGCTGTCCTCGTAGCATATTTGTCGGCGTGCCCCCAGACTGCAGGGCACGGCGCGTCGGCTGCCCCGAACGCGGTAGCATTAATATCACATATGTTCATTGCACTAGTCATGGTGAGTGCCATTGCCTCGAGAGGTTGGACTTCTACCTGTTGGTCCGCGGGAGCTATTTTATTTCACTCCTACCACCCAATGGTAAACCATTGAAGGCATTCCCCTATCCGCCACCTGGGGACGCGCTCTCTAGGGTTTACAGACTCCCCCGAGAGTAATCTTCACGGACTGCAGATCTGCTCTTCAGCCCTCCAAAAAGGAAATACAAACCTCGCCCAAAAGATCAATACCCTCCTGTCCTTAATTGAGGAAAAGAAGAAGCTTTGTACGCTTCAATGGATCCCGGCACACGTAGACATCAAAGGGAACGAAGAGGCCGATTCTCTGGCCAAGGAAGCGAGGACCATCGCTGTTGATTACAACATCTTCCGACGTAAATGCCGTTGCAAAACAGAAGCTCTGCCATAACAACCAAAGAAAATCATCACTTCCCGAGCTTAACTTCGACAGGGAAACAACAGAAACAATTGCCAGACTGAGGACAATTCACCTCAAAGACATGAAAATCTTGCCTGATGGATCAAGAACATACCCTGAATGTAGGCACTGCCCAGGGATACAGCTAAATCCCGATCATCTCTTCAACTGCCCGTCCATCATTGCAGCACTATTTAAAATTTACTTAAACTGTTCTATGGAGACCCTTTATACGGACAAAGCTGCAGATGTGGCCAGTGCAGTGCTTCACGCCTTTGGACCCGTGTAACTGGGCTCTCTCTAGCTCTCTCTGAACACTTTTTTTTCTTTTTTTTTATTGTTTTTATTGCACTTGTCACACGACAACAACAACAACATTCGATTAGTCATTATGGACAATATAACTTATGCAGAATATGAAAAAACTGTAGACTTAATTTGATGAATTTAAAAGTACGACAGTAATTGAAAAGTCCGTCACCAGCAGAAAGAAAGATCTGCAAGGTAACAAATAAAATGTTTCTAATGGGGAGATTATGCTGGACAGAAGCAAGCCCATGTCTTGCTAGTAAAAACAAATCATGCACAGAAGGAAAACATTGAAACAGATATTAAGAAAATGAAGGAGAAAGGATGACAATTAGTAAATGTATTTCATTATTCAAAACGAACCCCTCTGTGACCAAGTGGGAAGAAAATTTGTATTGAAAAGAAGAAAGATATAGAGTCAATGATCAATCTGATATCGAAGAATTTGCATAACTTCTACCAACGATTCAGGTCAGAAAAGTGTTTGGAAAACGACGTAGATGCATATAATAATTTTCTAGACTTCACTTTGGATCGATTTATATTGTATATATACATGACAATTTTCAATACTTTGGCTGTACTCAGAACATGTATTTTCACTACATATTTTTCCCATACAATGATTACATCTATCATAGAAACTATGTGGTTCTTTGAAAATATTCCCTTATATATTTATTGAAACAGAGTCAAGCACCATTTAGGATGATAGTTAAATGAATTTCGAGAAATTTGCTAAATTTTATGTTTACAGGACAAGGAAAATTAAGTTTTAAGTATTCAATGAGTTTGTAGTCATGCAGCTGAAAAAAATTATTTTGTGACGAGAAAACTTTGAATGCCATTTTCTCCATTTTGACAATTTCGTGGTTCCTTTTATACAAAAGATGTCCATATACAACCTTTGGTAAGAGATATGTTGAGAATCATGGAATTATGACAGAGTCTCATAACTGAAGTAGAGAGTTATAGAGAGGTGGCTACCCGTTGTTTTGAGACAGATGGAATAAAGAAGACCAAATTATTCTCTGTTATTGCGAACAGACAATATCTCTCGTGGTCAAGGTAACCTATCTGAAGTAAACTTACGCCCAGCCAAAATCAAGAGAGTTTTCTAACCGGTACCTGGAGCTCTTGTATTGGCTAAACCATCGTTAGCCATCTCCTTCTAAACATCTTGACGTTACAAAATATGGAAAGCTTAGTGATGATTTTAAATAGTTGAAGATATTCTGTGAATAATAGTAGTTTTCTGTAGCAGTCGCTATTCTGTAATCTAAAAGGTTTTTTCTGTTGATATTAGTAGGTCGTGGAATAAAACTGAAAAGAGAAGTGCAAGATTGAAGGAAAGGTTTTCTCACTTTATAAAGTTCTCCTTGTAAGAAGATACTTACAATAAGGAGAGTTAGTGAGTTGTAAGTTATTTTCTATACGTAAATATCGCCTTCCGCTGTCCATTCGAATTTTAAACAAGCAATAATCCAATTTTAATAGGCTCTATAGTCCGAAAGTGGGGCAAAAAGGTAAGTATGATGCATAGCCTTGAAGCAGAACACAACCTAAACAACTATTTTACTCCATTGGAGAACAGGTCTTTTTTAAGTAAGTGACTCTGATCCTCGCGAAGGAATGGTTCACCCCCCTAATATCAGTACAAAGGGTACATCACGTCTTATCCTTAGTCTTACCCTAACTCCATCCCCTCCCTAATCCCCTCCTTTATCCTTCACCTTACAAAGTCTGTAACGGACAATTTCTCCATTATGGCTCCAACGAAGCAGAGATGTACTCCATTTACGCCTCACTCAAACCTTACCTCGGAGTTTATGTTTCTATCTTAGTACCTATATCTTAAAACCTATTCTTATATTCAGAAAATTTTCAATCCTTCACAGCTGATAACATCAACATAAAAAATCTGACGTCATTTGTTATTTCAGAAGTTGAAAATACTTTAGAGTTTTTCCCTTGGTGGTTTCCGATGGTGGTTTAGGTTTGTAGTATGTCCACTGTAGGATACTAGTGTAGATAGATAGTAATAAAGAAAAAAAGGTTAACGTTAAAAATGAAAAATATTAGTTTTAGAATCGCAAAGATTACACAAGAAAATTACGGTCTTCCTGACTAAAGAAGTATATTATACTTAGAAAAGTTTAAGCAAGTGTCTAGCATGAAGGGACAAAAATAGAAAAAATCAACAATTTTTCTACTTAAAATAAAATACATCTATAATATAGAGCCTAAAACTACAGAATGTGTATGATAATGCCTATAACTAATATTTTAAAATAAATCTAATCATATTATTATCAAGTATTCTCATTTTTTATATTATTATTTGAATTTTATGACAATATGAACATCAATTTAATGAGAACAGCGGAACAATAATCTGGTTATTAAAAGCTCATTAAAGTGTAAAGCTCAAAATATCTAGTGAAATACAATTCTAAACCTATTCCTTAAAAGTTATTAAACAGACCCAAAATCGATAAAATACGATCGCAATATTACCATGAAGTCTGTTCAAATATTTACGGTGCTCTAAATGTTAATTTATCCACCAGAAGATGTCAACTGACCGAAACAAGACAGTTAAATTTATTGCTGACCGGTAATTTAAATGCAAAACTTTGGGACACAGGTGTTGTACATTTTAAATGAAGGTAAAATCCTTGCATGGGCGTAAGCGGAATAAAAACACGAAAATAGAAATTAATGAAGGTTGCGTTAGGTTATAAAGCACTGCGCAGTCTTTGGCAGAGTAATTAGACAAAATAACACAATAACGCTAAGTAACAATATTAAAAAAACCGTACATGTTATTTAATAAATCTCATTCACAAAACTGTTTCAGATAAAGAATATTATCGATTTTTGTTCGAAAAAAAGTATTAAAAATATCTTTCTTTCTATAATGTAATTAATAAAGTGCATCTAACAATGATTTATAATCATACTTATGAAATAATAGAAATAGTTTCCTCATCGACAGAGAGTTGATAGACACTATATCTTATGATACAGTTTTAAACGGATTTGCCATTGATATAGTTATAAGTTGATTTACAATTTGCACACTTTGTCTGCAGCATAACTTTGTTTGAATAGTTTGACCTGATTACAGGAAAGATTAAATCATCAAACAGAATTAATTAAAATCTATTTTCCACATTTCTATATATATATATATATATATATATATATATATATATATATACACACACACACACATATATATATAGCTTCTTCTAAGTTTCTTTCAGCCATTGCTTCGTCGTAGTCATCAAGCCAACTTCTTCATGGCCGTCCTCGCTTTCTTTTCTCAGGGGGAATCCGCTCTAGTACCATTCGGGGCCATCTGTTTTCTGCCATGCTCTTTACATGTCCAAACAATGGCAATTACCTTTTCTCTATCTTCTCCTTTATATCTTTATCGATTTCCATTTCGTTAGGCATTTGTTTTGTTTTTGACGCTTTCCAATCACGCTTTACCGCAGCTTCGTCGTAAATAGTTCATTATATTAAAAATACTAACGTCAAAAATGTCGATAGCTTCATATAAAATAAACGTAATGTTTTAAATTGAAACCATGATTTCTACATCTTCTAACTAAATTCTTTCCCTAATGTAATAATTAGATATTAACGAATACCAGCTTACAAATTACCAGCTTAATATATTAATTATACGAATGAGAAAATAAATTCTTGATTATGAGTGGGGATAGTATTTTAATCCTTACCTAACTTCTTCACATAAAACATCCATGAAACGAATTTGCATTAGGCAACATAGTTTGACTCTTTTATACTATAAAATCATCAGAAACAAATATAAAGTTATTAGAATATATTACTATTTAACATATGTACGCCTATATATACAATAACATACTATTATTTAGGCTCTTCCCTAAGAATGTGTGACAAAAAGAATCTATGTACATTAAATAGTGATATATATATATATATATATATATATATATATATATATATATATATATATTAAATATGGTGATATGTTTTCTTGTAATATAGTTAACAAATTAAAAATATTTCAAAAACAAGAATATTTACTCAAAGCTTTTCGCCGATAAATTTTGTAAAAGTATTTTATTAGATAATTATTTTCCTGAAGATGCTGGTACTATTTTATCGGCGAAAAGCTTTGAATAAATATATTCAATAAAAATATTCTTGTTTTGGAATTTTTTTAATTTATTAACTATATTACAAGAAAAGATATCACCATATATATATAATTATATATATATATATATATATATATATATATATATATAACACGTGTGTGGGGGGTGCACGAGTGAGTGTTTGCGCGTGTGTGTGTGTGTGCGTGCGTACTTGTGTGTGTGAGTCTGATACTATACTTACTATATATTACATTTATAGTGACAATTTATATTATGAAGTCACGTACATTTTGCCATATGTTGAAAGCCAGTAGAGGAAAAATAAACAGCTCTTGTATCTCTCCACATATAAAGAAGAAAGGAGAGGTCTATGCGAACGTTTAAATTTAAAGTTATTAAAGAATGATTAAAGAAGGAAACATCCGAAAGCGATCCGAGCACAAGAATATGTTTGAGTGTTTTAAGGAAGTTAAGTTGTAGTGAGAGAAGCGTGAATATTAAAGAACAGTATACGAGAATATTATGATGAAGGAATCATGGTTAGCCACTTAAAGACAGTTGATTTTTAATCTATTCTGAAGATCAATTCTAAGTAATCCAAAAGTTAAAAAAAATTAATCATGTGATAGTTTAACTTATTTTGATATCATTATTAAATCTAAAAATTCTACATCTAAAACAATTCACTGAAATTCGCTGTTAATTAGCTACAAATAATAATCTAAAATGTAAGATAATTTTAATGAATTTTTAACAAGTCATTTTATCGATTCAATACATTTTAGCGATAACCCAACATAGAATTCTGTTGCGCGCTTCTAATTGAATTTCTTTCAAACTCAAATTCTTAATAATGATTTAATTAGCCTATATTTATTCTAATTCAATTCCATAGGGAGTATTTAATAATTTATATTCTGCCTGTTATTATTAATCTGAACCATTTTATATTTTCACTTCCATTTCTCAAAGTTTTACCATTCCCTTTGTCTCAGCAT
The DNA here is from genome assembly GCA_036971475.1 of Prosapia bicincta. Taxonomy (NCBI): domain Eukaryota; kingdom Metazoa; phylum Arthropoda; class Insecta; order Hemiptera; family Cercopidae; genus Prosapia; species Prosapia bicincta. Next base: position 266,731,880 of record JBAIZL010000001.1, read on the forward strand.
AGACACCATTCGTTTTATTTCTTCTTTCTTTTCCTCTATCTTCCGCAATGACCTTCTCCCTTGTTATTGTGTAAATTATTGATTCCATGGCTTTATCATCTCATAAATCACCCACCCTATTTCTTTCGTCTCTAGCTTTCCCGTTGTCCAAACCTGAGAACCATTCTGTTGCCTTGTCATCCTACACCATCTATTTACTTTGTTTTTCTTATTTGCCGTCCCCGATTCGTCTATAATATCTTTTGTCCATAGATAATAACTTTTTATATTGTCATATATGTGGAACAGTAATATCGTTGCTATACCAGGCCATATCCGTAACATATGTTCTATTCTCTCATAGAAAAATTATAAAATGGTCATGATAAAAAAATAGTGTAAAACACTGATAATTTTTTTTTTTTTAAACAGTTTTACAATAATTTTTATATTTGATTCTCTCATTTTAATTGAAAGTTTTTAGGGCTGGTAGATCTGGAATATTAATCTAGACGAAATGAAAAATAAAAATAAACCTAAAAAGAAATAAAAGCAAAATATAACAATGTAATAAACCGCAGTGTGGATTCTAACAAAACATAACCACAAGAAAACCATTAACTTAGTTTGGTTTTCATATTTTTGTACCTATTTTTTTAAGCCAAATATATTATTATTTATTCGGTTCTGGCCGAAGATGAAAATTATTTAAATTAATAGATCCAAAGGAAAACGTCTTACCTACAGTGAATCAGTGTTAGAATGGGAGGGTTTGGTGCCCCATGGCTTTTTCGAAGTGCGAATATTTGGTTGTGACGAATATATACAATATTTAAATTAAAAATAGAAATAATAATATGACATGTCCTGAATAAAAATGTTAAAATGAGAATTTTAGTCAACAATCAATTTATAACATAATTACTAATTAGTATAGAATAGCTTTTTGAATACTTTCTACTCAACATAATTAAATTGTAGAGATATTTAAATAATTTAATGACTACAAAGTATTATATTGTAGAAATATTATAATAATCTACTTGACTACAATGTATGAGTTAAATACAGGTTTAGGGAAGGGAACGTAATTCCAAGGGTATTGGAGGGATTACGTGCTTCGGGGCGTTTGTGATGTCATGAAGTGGTGACGTTAGATATTCTTGTCCGCACGCAGGAGCTCTCATGAAGCAAGAGAATCCGCTTACTCCCCAGATTTATAAAGGTTGCTTTAAATAAAACACTGAGATTGGATGTACGCCGAGAAAAATAACTGATCCATTTAGAAACAAATATCAATATATTCATTTGTAATAACTTGAGGTGGGTGAATTATAACATGCATCCGACATCGTTAAGTGAAATAAAATATTTAGCATGTGGGCTGGTCATGTCTTACTAAAATGCTACAATAATGGGCGTCTCATTAGGGATAAAAGGTTTAAAAAAAATATATTTTTTATATAATAAAATATGAATAACATATTTCGATACAGTTATATAAATGTATAGTAATTATAATTACAAACAAAGAAATAAATACACACACACAAACACACACACACACACACACACACACACACACACACAAACAAACACACACACACACACACACACACACACACACACACACACACACAAACACACACACACACAAACACACACACACACAAACACACACACACACACACACACAAACACACACACACACAAACACACACACACACACAAACACACACACACACACACACAAACACACACACACACACACACACACACACTCACACACACACACACACACACACACACACAAACACACACTCACACACACACACACACACACACTCACTCACTCACACACACACACACACACACACACACACACACACACACACTCACACACACACACACACACACACACACACACACACACACACACACACACACACACACACACACACACACACACACACACACACACACACATATATATATATATATATATATATATATACAGTATGAGGTTAATGTGAATCTTTGCATTTTAGTTGCGTTTATGAACATCTGCCAAGCAGTGAATTGTCTTAACACCGGTATAATTTAACCCGCCTTGCCCACAGGAGTGGCCTAATATTTCCCTATTCCCACGAGAGGGAGTGTAATTGTTCATAGCATTACCTAATATACCATTCCAGTCCCTTCTCAGGTGGTATAACGATAGACTTTATGATAACGTAATTCTGCTTCAGGTTTGTTACTCTGCATACGTGTTACGACAATATCTTCCCTATACTATATACCATGTGTTTGCATGTCCTTAATCGTAAAGCTCATATTCTTAACCCTTTCTTATGATTCCTATTGAACTAATAACATAAAGGCTACGAGGAATAAAACCACAAACAAAATTACCTTCCAATTTGAATATCTATGTACTACAATAAGTATTTGTGACGCAATAATAGAAGTATATAGTAGTAATATACAGAAACCTTGCTAAAAGAAGTTAGAAAATTCGCATAACCGATTTTTAATCTTCATTAATTATTTATATCTAAAGGATTTCACTGTCTTTCAGAAATATGGGAATAAATGTTTTCCGTTCTAATCCAACTGTTTGTATTTATGCTGTCTTTAATATAAATATGTTGGAAAATCCTGCCCTTTGTACACTTTCATTATGAAACGAAATGAAACGATGTAGAAATGTCAAGCCTTCACCTTCAAGAGTTTAGATTGATTTTTTTATGAATCTGTTTACTTGTGGTTTGGGTCATTTATTATCGAAAATTTGCGAAATATTTTATTGGTGTACATTTCAAATAAGAAACATTTGTTTGTTCGTTGTAATGTAAAATTTATATTTTAAAATATTTATGGTTTGGTGAACTCACGTATTTTCGTTTGTAATATAAAAATTTTGAAAAATCTCTTCTTACAAAGTACTTGGATTACGAAAAAAATATAGATGCATTAATGTTTGAAGACCGTTATAGTTTTTGCCCTAAATTTGGCATTATGCAATAATTTTGTTGTTTTTTCTGCATTGTTATTATTCAGGCTACATTGTTTAACTAGCTAACTTTTGCTAAGTTTGTTGTAAATATTTTTAATTTCGTAATATTGAAGTATGATTTCGTATGAATATTTGAAAAAATATATGGTTTGTTGAGAAATATTTTTTTATATATTAAGGTTGTAGGGCCTAGACTGTAAGGGTCTTAAGACTATATAGGTTTACAATTAAGACTGTAACAGGCTAGTGGGGTATTTTTATAAAATTAGTTTTGGAGTGGATCCAGAACAACATAAATGGTCCTCCAACTACAACAATAATGTCGTTTATTCACAAACAATGTCTGAAATACAGGGGCACAATGTTTACGTCAGTTGGCAAGACTGTGTATCATATTGAATGTTTGTTAATAATGTTGTTATTTTAAATCCGAATTTACCTTACGCAAATATTTCAAACATTTATAGTGGTAAAAAAGCAATCGATATTATTCTATACAATCGCATATTTATTACAACTAAATACCTTAACGTTATGTGATTCAACTTTAAGTTAAAAGAGGTAGATAAACTAATTGATTAACAATAAATAACATGGTACTGTAGAAATATAAACGGAACTCCAAGCATCGGGCATTACGTCCTCAGTAGTGATGAGAATCCCCCAAGGAGACGTTTGGGGCTAACATTATGAATAGTAATGCTAGTCCCATTGGCAACGAAAGGCTGTGGTCAGAGATAGGTCAGAGTGGAGAGAAACAGGTTCACTGTAACGACAAAGGAATGTGTTATCTATGTGTAAATCGTTTTCCATTCCAAAGTTAGAAATAAAAGAGATCTCCAATGCTAACTTACATAGTTAAAACTGAACAAAATTTCACAGAACAATGTAAGAAATTTACAGTTACTCAAATAAAAAAAGGACACGTAAAGTCTCTAGCAAAAACAAAAGGAATAATTCATACTTGACTCTGAAGTGCCGTCGAAAATGAACAAAGGGTGGAATAATTCAAAACTAATCGATACTATCGTTTCGTTTAGTTGTTTAAATGTAAAGGCGAAAGTACAAGACAATTTAAAAAGTCAAGTTAGCGCATTTAAGTTCATTAGCGCATTTGGAAAAGGGAAATCTAATTAGTTAACTTAAATTCGAAATAATTTAATCCTGACGACAAGCATCTAAGAAATATTGAGAGAAATTAAATTTCTCCAATCTCGTGTCGAAAGAGATCTGTGTCATCGTATTAGAAACTCTTGCAACGATTTGTAATTTTCAGGTGGTTTTGTCACACATTGACCACCTACAATGTCAAAATCTCCTTGTCTTATCTAAACTCTGAAAATGAAAAGCGCTATCAACATTTATATCTGACCTAAATGTTGTTGCAGTATAATTTTGCAACACATTTTGGCGATGTAGAAAATATAATAATAAAACTTCAAGAAAACGCATTAAAAATTAATTTCTGACTAAAATAACCTCACTTTGCAAAACGCACAAACGCAAATTTATAAGCTCAATGTTGCATTTTAAAACAGAGCACTCTTGTTTCACAACGTCTATCTGGATTGTATCTGGTTGGGAAAATTGGGATTTAAAATGAAACAAAATAAAGCTAGCTAGTCGGTTGTTAAGTGAAATGTCTCAATTCTTATACAAGTTATTTATTCGACCCGCACAACAAGGAGACTGTATTTCACTTTACTATTGAACGTTTTACCTCGTCTCAACGTACCTAATTATTATTTTTTAAACCAAATCTATTCTAGATGGATACTTTGTGGTTATTTTATAAATCAACTATATCTAATTTAGTACAGATTTTATAAGTACTTGATTTTAAAACATCGTTTTACATAAATTGTAAAACGTTTTGCAAACATTTTTATTCTTGGGAAAGTTCTCTCAAGGTAATTTAATTGTTTCTACATTCTTTAAAACTTTCATCATTTAACCAGGTATATATTTCTACAGTATTGTTTATCCTAGAGATTGATAAAGATATAGAAAATTCCATTACATTTTTGTTTAATTCTTAAGAACATTTAAATACTGCATTTCAGTAACAAAAAATATAAAATTAAATAACAAGCAATAGGTTTATTACCAAAACGTTGACTGAATAATATATTTATTTGACAATAAAGGAACGTGAATGTAACTATGTAAAATTTTCCAACAACAATAATCTTTAAATTGTGTTAAATAAGTCCAAACCGAATTAACCCAACACATAAGACGAATAAAAGCCTACGGGCCTTATAGCAGTAGGGTCTATTTGAATTTCCATTTTCCACTGTAATGTTCTAATATACTACGTATTACAGAAAATAACAAACCCTCGCTCACAAACACGAGCGCACTCTAGCAACAAGTGGATGCACGAATCTTACGACGCCTGACCCCTGCCAAGTTGTATAATTTATGACGCCGAATCAGACTCCCGCAGTACGCCACCCGCCAGGATTGATTGCATGTTACAGAGTGTTTGGAAAGTAATGCTCCTATTTCAAAGTTCACTGATAGTTCTTAAAAATTATACGTATATTCAAAGAGAAACAGCTATTTTAACAACTACAATAGCGTATATATGCTGATAAGTGTCAGCATATACTACACAATGCATTTTAAAAATTTCTATTATATATATATATATATATATATATATATATATATATATATTGAATAGTTAATATCTGGAGTACATCCGTTCATTCTGCAGTGCATAAATTCGCAGTTACGACGTTTCGCTAGAATCTCATCCAGCATTAACGAGGTGAACCCAACAACAGTTGACTTACTGGTTCAACTGTTGTTGGGTTCACCTCGTCAATGCTGGATCAGATTCTAGCGAAAAGTTGGAACTGCGAATTTATGCACTCCAAAATGAACGGATGTACTCCAGATATATTCATCAAATTTTCCCATTCGTGAAGGAATACATATCAGCATATATATATATATATATATATATATATATATATATATATATATATATAGTAAGTATCATCTTTTCTCACTAGATATGAATAAACCCCTCTTTGAAAATTAGTTTTGCTTACATAAGAAAGCAACTATACATTGACTCTTTTCAAAGAGTGTCACGAACGGGATAACGACATAGAATTTTAGATAAGATTAGGAGAAGCAATCGAACTCCCTTGGTAAAGGAAATATAAAAGAATAATGAGTAAATTGAGCAAGCGCACATAACCGATGTATTACTCTGTCGGGATAATAGGTGAGACTCTCCAACATAATAGAAGGTGGCTGGACCTTACACTTGCAGTGGATTCCAAACCATGTTGGCGTGGAAGGGAACGAAAAGAGCGATTCTCTCGTTAAAAACGAAACTGCTCTCCAGCAACCACCTTGCGATCAGTCTTACTCTTCTGCAAAGACCGCAATCAACCAAGCGGTTACCAACTGGACCAGGACACGCAACAGGCAAGCCAGCATAGGGATGAATTGGGCTAGGTTGATAGACTTTCCCATATACGAAACTTCCCTAGAGATGTAGCAGTAGCTGCGTTCAGAACTACCATTGGTCACGACTACTTGGAAGCCTATCTGCACCTCATCGGGTTAAGCGCAGATGCGGCCTGTACGGTGTGCCAACAATCCAAGATGGACGCAGCCCACTTATCCGGACGAAGAAAATGAAAACTACAGGGAGATTGCCCGTCTCTGCTGCGCCACCAAATGGCTAACCTGCCAAGGGTGGACGTTGGCTGTTAGGTAAGTAAGAGATAATAGGGATAAAGCCTATGCGTAGTACCGTTGATAAGAGAAAGGATCGAGTGAACCAAGTAAGTGGAGGAGAAAAGTGGAAGTAAACGCCCTTACAGGAGGTTTATATATTAAGCGATATATATATATATATATATATATATATATATATATATATATATATATATAATAATAATAATTGATTTTTATTTCTTTTAATGGCATCTTAATACGTTTACGAAACTCCAGTAGTGGCTATTTTCGGTGTGTATCGTCTAAAGCCTACTTTTGCCTAGAAATGGCTATGATTAATCATTTAGAAATATCCTCTGAATATGCAATGAGCTCCTTGAAAACATTACACTTGGTTGATATTACGACTCTCCTAAGAGGGGTGGCGATAAGGAAATATCATTGTTATAAGAAAATAATTTAAATGAAAATACTAAAGATGGCGCAGTTAGACGAAAGGAACACTTTCAACGTCTAAACAGAATGTTGAGAATAACGTGCGGATGTACTAAATCCACGCACAAAGATTTTGAAAACAGTCATTTGTATTATTTGAAAATGATAAGTAAGACATTATCTCTGTGTGAATTGTGTACACCATAAGATAAACACAAAGATTGTGGACATAATGAGGTTCAAACTGTGGTAGTCATGGCCTGATCGACTAAATGGAATGTAAAATTTAATGATATACTTTACTAAATGAAATTATTAGTATAAGAAAACAATAAAAAACAATAAAATAAATATTGAAACTTTTACTGATTACAAAATTTCAATATGAATATAAAAGTGTCGAATACGTCTAAGGATGTTTTCAATTCGAAAATGGCAAAGCATATATATATTTAATTATCACAATATTGATATAAATTAATATAATTACTACTTGAAAAAATTAATGAACAATAACGTTTCATCTTGATAATCTACAATAAATGAAGCAACAAAACCTACGACCTAAAATAGCCATTTAGTAACTTAATACCTACAACTTAAAAAAATTTGTATGAAATCTTATGTTATTGCTTAAATTGTTCTAAAAACCCAACGTCATTAAATCTCTAAAGACGGAAACTGAAGGATTTTTCTCAATGACAAGAAATCACAAAGACATTCTCAGTTCGAAACATTAAAATGAAATATAATGAAGCATGTAGAACGAACTTGGGAAATGAGAATAAAAATGTGTTTGGAGGGAAAACCTAAAATGGAGGTAATAATTATGAAAATAATAAGATTATGTAGAAGGTTATGTTTAAGAAGAAACTATTTGTGCAGAAACTATGATAGAAAGAAGTAAGAGATATGAAATAAATTGTGTGAATAAAGCATAAGAAAAAGGAAATGAATGTTATGGTAAAAAAACATGAGTTGAGTACGAATGATATAAATAAAATCATAATTTATTTTTTTCTCGTGTGAGTAAAAGATATTTAATAAAATGGTGATTTTTAAAATAAATATTTCTCTTACACTGAAACTTGATCAAACCAGATTCTTCACTCCGCTATAACGATGTTCCATGCGACCCTAACTTAGACCCTTTGTGATCAATCACGTAGCCGTAGCAATTAGGAAATCCAATATTTACCGGCCGCGACCCATTCAGCTCCCACAAAGGCTTGTATCAACAATGGGATCACTGTAACTCTTGGTCCGTTGCCAATAATGACGCACGTACAAACGTAACACACAGTACTTACTCCTAAATGGTTGTCAGAACTGAGTCGCAGTTGGAGTGTTCCCCAGCGTCCTGAAACACCAAACAGCCACACAGATAAACGTACGCTGGTTCTGCCCGTGATAAATTCAGCAGAGGTACTTTATTCGTTACGCATGACTTTAAGGGATACAACGAATAGAAATAATAACACAAATAAGAGAAAAAAATACAAAAGTAGTTTATTCCGTGCACATCTCGCTTACACAATTGCCATCTTTAGAAGGGTAAGAACTACAAGTAATGGAAGGCACCGACCGCCACAATCGGCATCAAAATACATACAAATATAAATAGCCGGAACTAAGGGTAGGTACATTTTCTCTGGTATCACAGTCGAAGAACACAACTCCCAATTAAAACATTCAAATTTACTGGAACCGTTGGCAGTCATAGTGATACAAATTGCGACCGGGTTTAAAGAAAATAAGGCCAGGTTTATGCATATTGAGATAATTGACCCGTTTGGCATAAAAAATTACAACGAAAATACAAACAAAACACTAGCATTGAACATAAATAGTTAGCAAATTCCAAACATAGGAAAGTTGAAAATAAAAATAAACAATAAATAATCTTGTGGGGATGCTAATTGTGTTAACGAAATGTACATAAAGGTTGTGTAAATATTTGTAGTAATGGTTTATAACTCTCAATAATTAACTCTTTAATACTATAATTTTACAATATTCATTATAACTCTTCAATAATTACAACTATGCCACTGTGATCTTTATTGCTTTTGATAAATAATAATAATATTAAAATCTATTCGATTTTATTTTAAATAATAACCTCGTAGAACTTATAAATTAATGTCCGAACTTTAAATTTAGTAAATTTGTTAAAACTTACTGAGACAGAACGTTTTCGATCGCTATGTGGCGATCTTCATCACTGTCTTCTGCTTGGAGATGTTAGGTCAAGCGGTGACGCATTTAAAGGTAGGTTTTCGATAGTATCAAAGAGTATGTGTGATTTGTATTGTGTTTGTTCGTTTAATATGTTTGTACTTTGTGTTTTTGTGTGTCTGTAAATTTCATATTGTTCTAGTGTGTTGAGATGTGGTCCTTTTTTGTTGATTTGTAGGTATTTCTAGGTTATGGTAATTGTCTGTGTATTTGTGTCCTGTTTCTTTTATGACACAAGATACAGCACACAAATACAAAGACATTTACCATAACCTAGAAGTCCTACACATCAACAACCACATCTCAACACACTAGAAAAATATGAAATTTACAAACACACAAAAACACAAAGTACAAACATATTAAACGAACAAACACAATACAAATCACACATACTTTTTGATACTATCGAAAACCTACCTTTAAAACCGTCACCGCTTGACCCGACATCTCCAAGCAGAAGACACTGATGAAGATCGGCACATAGCGATCGAAAACGTTCTGTCTCAGTAAGTTTTAACAAATTTACTAAATTTTAAGTTCGGATAGTCATAAACTATTGTTTAAGTGGTTAATAAGACTCACCGAACGTAATGGACTACAAAATTCAAGAATTATAAATTAAGTTAAAACGTACTGACACGAATCCTTCTTGGTTATACTAAGTGTTTTTCGTCAGTATTTGATTAAATATTTTATGATATATTTTAAATTATGAAAATATATAGTTAACATATATAACAATGAGTTAAACGTCACCTGATGTAGCACAAACTTTAGATGATAAATGAAGTCAGTCTTTTCGGCAGATAAACACTGGATTACCTTTGATCAATTCGGAACGTAACTGTTGCCTTGGTTTTTTAGAGTCGGAAAGGGTACGAAAATTATTCTAGTGATAATTACGTCACACTGTAGTGTAACAAAAAATATAATGTAATTAGTTAAAATATTATTCTGGTCTAGTTTTAAATGTTTGTGCTTAACGTAGGCTTATTATTATTTTGAGTCTTATTTTTATTTAGTGTGGGCAAAATTTACATGTTTGTTGATCTGTAGGGAAAATGGGCTAGCAAGATGCAAAGATCGATAGAAAAACGCAACTGATTTGGACTTTTTAATAGCTTCACTATTAACGATACTTCACCAACAGCCCATTTTTTAAAAAGCTATTCCTACTAAACATATTACAAAAGCAGCAAGTAAGACGTCACGTTTCAATCACATGGGTTCAGGTGGTCTCTGAGCGGAACAATCACTTACGCTACCGGGCCGGCCTTAATATGTCACGTAGATTTATGTTGAAAACCTGGCCTAACTAATGCTTACAAAATACTTGAATTAGAAGTTTGTCAGTGTAAAACTTAACTTAACTACAAGTTGTAAAGTGTTTAAAAGGGTGAAAAACATATACTTGTTTATGGATGAAAAACAAGTTTTATGTTACATTGTCATAACCTGAAAGGTGACGAAAACTCTAAAAATTTGAAAATTTTCTTTGAACGCATCCTTATTAAAAGGCGAATTATACGAGTAATAATTACATAATACGAACACTCAACTGGTTATCAATAATTTATTACTCAAAGCGTTTCAGGGACAAAGTAAGTCGTCATCGGGGCAAATATTATTTCATCTTCATGATTCAATGTACTTTACTGTGAAACTTAAACTTGTGACCTTCCTCAAAATACCTTTAAATGGAAAGGCATGACACAGTGGGAAGTGAAATTCATTTTTTATAACTTGAAAAACTGAATAAAAGAAGAATATTGCCTACAGATTCTAAGAGATTTTTTAAAAATTATTAAATTTCCCAAAGACGTCAGCTGATGTTAGTAGTTCAAATGTGATTACCAATAAATGACAGGCATTTGTGAGCACAAGTATCTTCAAAAACTTAGAGCCTGATGTTTTAATGAGATATGTTTAGCTTTACGCGTCACATATTGTACAATAAATCTAGCGCGTTATTTATTTTACAGTGACTCTAGTGCGTCACATATTGTACAATGAATTAGCCACAACATATTGTACAATAACACTATGATGTCACACTGTACAACAACTCTAACGTATCACAAATTGTACAATAAATCAAGCGCGTTATTTATTTTACAGTGACTCTAGTGCGTCACATATTGTACAATGAATCTAGCGCGTTACTTATTTTACAGTGACTCTAGTGCGTCACATATTGTACAATGAATTAGCCACAACATATTGTACAATAACACTATGATGTCACACTGTACAACAACTCTAACGTATCACAAATTGTACAATAAATCAAGCGCGTTATTTATTTTACAGTGACTCTAGTGCGTCACATATTGTACAATGAATCTAGCGCGTTACTTATTTTACAGTGACTCTAGTGCGTCACATATTGTACAATGAATTAGCCACAACATATTGTACAATAACACTATGATGTCACACTGTACAACAACTCTAACGTATCACAAATTGTACAATAAATCAAGCGCGTTATTTATTTTACAGTGACTCTAGTGCGTCACATATTGTACAATGAATCTAGCGCGTTACTTATTTTACAGTGACTCTAGTGCGTCACATATTGTACAATGAATCTAGCGCGTTACTTATTTTACAGTGACTCTAGTGCGTCACATATTGTACAATGAATCTAGCGCGTTACTTATTTTACAGTGACTCTAGTGCGTCACATATTGTACAATGAATTAGCCACAACATATTGTACAATAACACTATGATGTCACACTGTACAACAACTCTAACGTATCACAAATTGTACAATAAATCAAGCGCGTTATTTATTTTACAGTGACTCTAGTGCGTTACATATTGTACAATGAATTAGCCACAACGTATTGTACAATAACACTATGATGCCACACTATACAATAACTCTAACGAATCACATATTGTACAATGAATCTAGGGTGTCATATATTGTACAATAGCTATGGAGCGTCACATATTGTACAATTAATCTAGCGCGTTACTTATTTTACAGTGACTCTAGTGCGTCACATATTGTACAATGAATTAGCCACAACATATTGTACAATAACACTATGATGTCCCACTGTACAATAACTCTAACGAATCGCATATTGTATAATAAATTTAGCACACACATATCGTACAATGAATTAGCTACAACATATTGTACAATAACACTATGATGTCATACTGTACAATAACTCTAACGAATCGCATATTGTACAATAAATTTAGCACACACATATCGTACAATGAATTAGCTACAGCATATTGTACAATAGCACTATGACATCACACTGTACAATAACTCTAACGCATCACATATTGTACAATGAATCTAGAGCTCCACATATTGTATATTAGTTTTTAGGTCCCATATATTGTACAATAGCTATAAAGCGTCACATATTGTACAATAACACTATGATGTCCCACTGTACAATAACTCTAACGAATCGCATATTGTATAATAAATTTAGCACACACATATTGTACAATGAATTAGCTACAGCATATTGTACAATAGCACTATGACATCACACTGTACAATAACTCTAACGCATCACATATTGTAAATGAATGCTCCACATATTGTATATTAGTTTTTAGGCCCCATATATTGTACAATGGCTATAAAGCGTCACATATTGTACAATAAATCTAGCGCGTTACTTATTTTACAGTGACTCTAGTGCGTCACATATCGTACAATGAATTAGTCACAACATATTGTACAAAAACACTATGATGTCACACTGTACAATAACTCTACGCATCACATATTGTACAATAAATCTAGCACACACATATCGTACAATGAATTAGCCACAACATATTGTACAATAACACTATGACGTCACACTGTACAATAACTCTAACGCATCACATATTGTACAACGAATCTAGTGCTCCACATGTTGTATAATAGTTTGTAGGCCCCATATATTGTACAATAGCTCTTGCGTGCCACGTATTGTTCAATAAATACGTTTTGGTTACATCAAAGATGATTGATTCCCTAAGAAATAAGACAACACAGATCTACCAATGAGGCAAGATAGGTTTTATCGTAGACAAGATGATTTCTTTTCAATCTGTGTAGTAACGTTACTCCAGTATAAGGCATAATTCTTTAACTTTTTCCTTAAATGACTTTAAATTTAAATTTTTGTTGCACAAAATGTAAATATAATGTAGTAATATGATCCGTTGAATGTTTCTAATTCAACTTTACTCTAGAATGGCACAATTATCGGTGCTTTTGAGAAAACTAAAGATGAAAAATTAATTATTTTACTTCAAAGTTCAGTGTAACACATTTTTATAAATGCTTTAATTAGAAACATTTGAAACATTTGAAGTATTTATTTCTGTACGAAAATAACTGTTTACACAGTGTGTGGCTCAACATAGAACCACGTGTCACGAACCTTTAGACAACTATGACGTCTTGACGACATTGTTGGTTCAGGTGAAGTAGCCAAGTGGCCAGTGAAGAAGAGTTAAATGAGGTACTGCATTTGTTCCGGCATTTTGTGATGGGGAGTTGGATAGAACTGACTAGAATACAACCATTTTTCGAATGTGCACCGCACGCTGTGGAAGGTACTAGATTGTGATTTGAAGAGTAACATGCTATGATTTGTAAGTATTTAAAATTATTTTGTATAATAAAATTCACAATTGTTTCTAATAATTGTAAATACAGAACGCTTCACAGAAAAGAAAATTTCAATCAATATTCGAAAAGTGTCCCTATATTCTTTCTAAATATACTATCCGACCGAGTAAACGTTGAGATCGAAGAAGGTGGTAGAAACAGAGTAGCAGTAGTTCCGTGAAATGTTTATCCAGAAGTTGTGCGGGAAGTATTCCCTCTTCTGTTACAATGTTTAATCGCTCGTCGTTCATATTATTTCAGCGCGATCAATGTTTAGTTGGTGTTGAAGTAGTTTTATCCTTTATCAACTTTAGCTTTATGTTTCTATATTTTGGGCAATTTTGAAACTTACCATATATTAACAATTTGTCCTCTTATTATACGGCAATAAAAGATGTTTCTCATTATGTTACCAAACATTTTTCCAAAGTTTTATTTTCAAAGATTCCAAAAATTGGTTTTCTTAAGATTATATAAAAACAGAAATTATTCATATAATGCTGTGATGTTTACTTTTAAACATTTTTTTGAAACTTAATTGGAAATTTAAATAAAATCGTCACCAGTGCTGGATGTGTATTATAAAAAATGCGTCTAATATGTTAAGAAACATACATTTTGGCTTAAAGACGTAATCTAATGTGCTAACATAGGTAGAGTTCCAAATTCGAATGCGAAAATCTTTAATATAAATGATAAACGAGTGTTAGAGCGAGTAACGCCAATGTAGGTGAAATAGTTAGTCAACTGTTTGGGTAGTTAAAAGCGGATTACACAACTAGTTAAAACTAATTGAACGTTTTTGAAATTATTCAGGATTTTCACCAACAGAGGAAAACAGAATTAATCTAATCAGATTCTCAATTGACGTACATGTCAGTTTCAATATTTAATTAATACACCGATCCCTCACGGATACGCCGCTCCTTGGGGAGAAAGCAAAGCCTTGCGTCAGCAAAGGTTTCAATTGAGTTTGATAATCAAAGATTCAGATTGATTTGTCTCGATCAATACCTTCCTAAAGGAAACCATTGTAATTTTAGTTCTGTGGTTGTGAAATAGTTTCATTCACACCCACTACGATCCCTTAAACACACACCCACGCCCTTAACACACACCCACAATCACAAAAAAAAAAAAACACTAACATCTACACCCAAACACACGCACGCATACCTACACTCACACTTAGACACACGTGTGCGCACGCAAACCTACATACACACGGAATACTCACACAACTCACAACCACACCCTTAAAACACACTCACACTCACAACCCATACTTACACCTACACCCAAACACATGCACGTACACACACCTACAGCTATACCTAGACAAACCTGCTCCACACAAAACCCATAAACATGCAATACTCACACAATACACATTTAGACCCTTAACACACACTAACACCCACAACCCATACTTACACCTACACCGAAACACATGCACGTACACAAACCTACAGCTATACCTAGACAAACGTGCTCCACACAAAACCCATAAACATGCAAAACTCACACAATACACATTTAGACCCTTAACACACACTAACACCCACAACCCATACTTACACCTACACCCAAAAACATGTACGTACACAAACCTACAGCTATACCTAGACAAACGTGCTCCACACAAAACCCATACACATGCAAAACTCACACAATACACATTTAGACCCTTAACACACACTAACACCCACAACCCATACTTACACCTACACCGAAACACATGCACGTACACAAACTTACAGCTATACCTAGACAAACGTGCTCCACACAAAACCCATACACATGCAAAACTCACACAATACACATTTAGACCCTTAACACACACTAACACCCACAACCCATACTTACACCTACACCGAAACACATGCACGTACACACACCTACAGCTATACCTAGACAAACTTGCTCCACACAAAACCCATAAACATGCAAAACTCACACAATACACATTTAGACCCTTAACACACACTAACACCCACAACCCATACTTACACCTACACCGAAACACATGCACGTACACAAACCTATAGCTATACCTAGACAAACGTGCTCCACACAAAACCCATAAACATGCAAAACTCACACAATACACATTTAGACCCTTAACACACACTAACACCCACAACCCATACTTACACCTACACCCAAACACATGTACGTACACAAACCTACAGCTATACCTAGACAAACGTGCTCCACACAAAACCCATACACATGCAAAACTCACACAATACACATTTAGACCCTTAACACACACTAACACTCACAACCCATACTTACACCTACACCCAAATAAATGTACGTACACAAACCTACAGCTATACCTAGACAAACGTGCTCCACACAAAACCCATACACATGCAAAACTCACACAATACACATTTAGACCCTTAACACACACTAACACCCACAACACACACTTACACCTACACCTAAACACACACCTGCACCTAGACACTCGACTCGTGCGCGTACACAAACCGACATACACACGCAACACTCACACAACTCACAACCAAACTCAAAAAATTATGACACACCAACCCCCAGACACGAGCGCGGTAAACGGAAAACGAGTGTTCGAGTGAGATATACTAATGTAGATGGAATAGTTTGTCAACTGTTGGGTAATTGAAGCCGGATCACACCATGAGTTTAAAAACAAATTGAACGTTTTTCAAATTAATCTGGATTTTCACCGTCAATGGAAAACATAGTTAATCTCCTCAGATTTCGCAATGGAAGTACATGTCAGTTTAAATATTTAATCAATACATCGATCCCTCACGGATTCGCCGCTCCTTGGGGAGAAAGCAAAGCCTTGCGTCAGCAACGGTTTCAATTGAATTTGATAAACAAAGATTCAGTTTGATTTGTCTCGATCAATACCTTCCTAAAGGAAACTATGGTAATTGTAGTTCGGTGGTTGTGAAATACTTTCATTCACACCCACATCGATTCCCTAAACACACATCACGCCCTCAACACAATATACAGTTACACCTACACCCAAACACACGCACGCACGCACACCTACAGCTGCACTTAGACAAATGTGCGCGTACACAAAACCCACATACACACTCAACACTCACACAACTCAACACAACACTCAAACCAATATACAACATCTACTCCAAGACAAGCGCGCGTACGCACAGACCCTCCCCTCTCCGACACACAGGCACTCGTACATATACTAAACCAACATATACAAACACGCGCGAAGACAGATATTAACTACCAATATATGTAGGTTTAAAGAGCCATTAGCATCACTAATATTAACGAACGAAAGAAAACAATGTATGCATCGTTATATTATGATCGGCTTTGGTGAAATTCTCTCCCTGTAACACACATACACACTCACACGAATATACGAGCGCGAGCGCACTCACACATACGCGTATAGCCTACTAATACTATTAACCACTATCAAATATTTAATAATGATTATAATCTGATTTACCATGTTTAGGAAAAGACGCATGAAAATTACCCCAAGATATACGGAAGCTGAAATGAGGAAGTGATTGATGTCACGAGATAAAAATTGTTTGAATATTTTCTTTCTCTCTAAATTTAGGCTTCAAATTTACTAGAGCAGTTGAAACTCGAAAGCTACTTTTTGTAGCTGAAAACCATTCTATAGCGTAACATACTGTACAGAGCATGTCCACTTCAAACGAATGATCCTGTCCTTGAAACCATCGTTTTCTTCTTCCTTAACACTGTTTGTAATAGATCTACACTTTTTCCTCTTGTACTGCAAGGCATTAAGAGTCGATTCTTTCTGACAATAGTTGAGAGTATGTTGGTAAGTAAGCGAATCTCAGTCTTGCCTCTTTTCTCTTCTACATTAAAGTGTTAATCCTTTGAAATAGTCAAAGAATTGGTCTTATTTAAGGAATCGTCTCTGTCAAGGCGAGTTTATTACTTCCTCATTCCTTTCATGTCATTACAACGAAATTTTATCACAGAAGGACCCCTTTATGAAAGGTTTTGGATTCCTTCTCTCAAGGCGTTTTACATAGAGATATCTCGAAGTGTTTTTGGAAATATGGTTTTGATGATAATCACAATTTCAGGAAGAAAAAAGTTATAATACTGATGCTAGTAATAAAAATAATATTTCAGTTGGTACTCGTATGCTGTACTACAGCTATATACGGACATTTAAACCAAATAATAAAGGCGCATATCAAAGAAATTAATATAATCACAACAGAGAGAAAATATTTTGTTTCACCATTTCCAAGAAAAAAAGTTGAAATTGACAATTACAATTTTAAATTCCTTCTTTCAGTGCACACTCTCCTTATATATATATATATATATATATATATATATATATATATATATATATATATATATATATATATATATTATATATATAAATAAATAAATATATATATACATATATATATATATATATATATATATATATATATATATATATATATCGTTAAAATATTCAATCGTAATAAAATACTTTTTATCCATCCAATCCAGTTCAAATGTATTTTTTAAAACTTGTAGTGGACGACACTTAATGTTAATACAGTTTTATCAAATATCAATTCATTATTCAAATTTAACAATGACATAATTTTAGTTTTTATTGGGAGTAAAACCTTTTACAAAAAGGGACAAGGTTATTCCAACATAGTTATTTCATCACATTTGGCTTTAAATAAGTGATAATATATTTTTTCATGAAACAGCTGCTCTTATGCTACAAGTTATAAGCTAGAACAGCTGTTAAACACCCAAGTTATTTAAATTTATTTACATTAATTGTAAAGGAATCCTGTTAAGACAATAGATTCAGTAACTAAAGCACTGTAATTAGAAATAAATAAGTTAACATATTAATATACCTCGGCAATAGTATGTTGTGGTGGTGTTGGTAGAATAAAAGAGAAATATAACCGAACATACTTTGAAGTAATCGTAACTATAGATACATTTATATATACAAATAATAACATAAACACTGAAAGTGACAAAGATTAAAGAGATCTACAAAACATAAAGACAAAAAGCAACATTATTTATAATACTAACAATTGACATAATTTTTCTCTGAGTAGTTAGGTAATATTGATAGTCTAGTAAAATTTATATATATATATATATATATATATATATACATATATATATATATATATATATATATATATATATATATATATATAAAGAACAGCATATGAATTGTTTAATATTCCTGATGATGTTGGTACTGTTAGCGAACGAAAAGCTTTGAATTGTAAATTCAATTATAATTCTTGTATTTGTATTTAGACTTTTGTTCTTTATTAATACACAAGAAAACATACTACGATATATATATATATTTTGTACTAGCGTAATTTAGGTGAACGTTTTAGGTAACTAATCTAGTTTTACTTTATGACCGATGTGTGTGTATGTGTGTGTGTGTTTGTAATTTTATGAATATATATATATATATATATATATATATATATATATATATATATATATATATATTAATACTAATATAAAAATAATTATTAATGAATTAGTTTTTATTATTTAGTAATAATTTGAATAGGTTTCTAAATTGATTCTCAATAACTTAAAGTTGAACTGTTCAAAGTCTTTTACAAGTCCTAACAGAAAATAGTAATCTAAAATAATTCAAAATATCATCCCGAATTAATTTTAGAGTTTTTTTTAAAAACAGTTAAACATTTATCTACTTAAGACTGTTATTTACCGTTTCAAGCATTTAACGTAATCGTTAAATTACGCCCATTAATTTCGTTGCCTGGTTCAAGATATTATTGTGCAATTGTTGGCGGGAATAAAGGATCCAACTCAGCTGACTTATCTGTGGGCGTTAGAAATACATACATCCTCATAAAAGCCTACACAACCCCACCAGGCAACCAATTTCATTCTTCGCTACATTATGTCCTCATATTACTTCTAGTAGAAGCCTGAGAACATTTTTCATTTTAAGGTTATGAAAAGTAAAGTGATAGAAGAAGAAAAACGGACGCCTAAATGCAAAACACGTGCCGAGTGCTTTTGTAAATATCACGCAGTTGTGGTCCTCGTTTTATAAAGGACGTCATATGTGATGTCCTTCCGGACGTGAAAAATGTCAGTCCATTTTGCGGTTCCATTTTATCAAAACAAATAATAAATATCCCATACGGAATTTCCCTTTACTTTTATTTATGTAACACAAAACACAAGACATACTCTCTTAGAATATAAATACCTTTCCCTAATACTAACACAAAACTATAAATTCTTTTTCTGTGAGTTTCTTAGACATTTAGTTATCATAACAGTTGGGAATAACATTTACTATAGGTGTTTACTACCTCGAAATGTCAACCTTCGACGTATTCCTATGGACGTATTTCATGTCTGTTTCGTTAAAGATGAAAAGTTTGATTTAAAAACAAGATATTATAGAGTATAAGCCCGAGTGAAGGTTTTAGGGCTAACCAGTGTAATGGTTTCTTGTATAACGACATTATCTATCCGTTATTTCGTCTTTACGTTTACATAGAAGGCCTACATTATGGTTTTTGCTAAATAAATGTATAAATGTACTCTTGAACATTCATTTTGCCGGACTTTATTTAAAAAACCCTAACTAGTTGAGATTTAACCATTTTAATACCCGTTCCTGGCCAATGAGTTCGTTTGAAGGAATCTTAGACTTTGTGACCATTTGGTTTAGGATTGTGTGAGACATTTTTAAGTTAGTAAGGACATTGTTTTTATTTTGTTTTAAGTTAATTTCCATTACAGCACAGTTTGTAATTTTTTTGTTTTTATTTTAACCTCTTCTTAATGTTTTGACAATTCTTTAAATTTAGAGTATACATTTTTATATCACCTTTTCGTACCTTAATCTATTTTCAAAAATCACTATACATTTATTTTTAATTTAAAAGTAAAATAATCCGATTTTTGTTAATATTTAAAACTCAAAATTTGTTATTACATTTTTTCTCCTTTTTAAATTTTTTAATTTAATTGCAAAAATTAACTTTACTCTTCTTTACAAGATTTTAATTTATTTTCAAAAACTTCATTTCAATTTATTAATTTAAACAATCCTCTAATTTTACCATGAAATATCTTTATATTTGACTTTGGTATTCTAAACCAAATAAAAAACAGACATTTGGAAATAAAATTCTTTTCAACAAACATTTTTAAATATTTTATATCTTTCTTAAAATTAAAACAAAACTAATTTTAAAACAACATGAGAGCAACTAAATTCATCGAAATCTACTCATAAATAATAACTTATCTCTAAACATGAAATTTATTAAGCCCTTTTTATCACCTAAATTTAATTATAGGGCCAACATATTTGTTTTCCAAAATTTAATTTCTATTCATAAAGCGTTCAACAATATTTAATTTTCAATTTATATAACGAAAAATTCAGTGTTATTTTTCCAACTCATTTTTTCTGCTTTAAAAACCTTAATAAAATTAATAAGTAATTTTGAAGCTATTTATTTTCTTTCATTTAGCGTTCTTTTCGGGTCGACATCTATTTTAAACAATGTTACGTTAAAAGCGGGCCTGTCTTAAGGCTGCTCTAAAGTGAGATTAAAATTGAATTTATTTAACAAATATTCAAATTCTCTTTTTCTACTAGTTAGTTATTGCCATTTAATTACATTTTAATTTTAGATTTGAATTATTTATTTTATGTTAAAAACTGTCTTTACTTTGTTTTCAAACTTTCAAAATTATTTCAAACATTCTTATTAGTTTCCTCCCCAAAAGGGTTTCAAAACACACGACGACTACATCTCATCGAAAATACAACCGCTCCTAGCCCTGCATTGTCTTGTAACTATACGTTTTAAAACTACTTGACGCGTTATAAAAATGGAGCGCGATCGACAGATTTTTCCAACTCGCCGTCTCAAACCACGCTAATTTTGTGCATCTTCCCAGGCATTTTCCACCCAACCAGGCCTCTTTCAAGGAATAGCCAGACTCCAAAGTGACGTGTTCAGAGCGCTGGGCATTTCGTCACATCCTGTTTGCCGTTCTCAACCATCTTCACTCTTGATCGAAATTTCCACAAATGACTTAATAATCTTGTAACTCTTCAGTCGGCACTTTCGTCTCCTTTTTTCTGTTCTGGGTCCTCTCGAATGTCGATGGTCTTTCTAGGTGGATTTTAACCTTTTCTCCCTCTTTCTAATATGTAACAAACCCCTTATCCCTGCTAATAGCTTTGTTTCTACGCCTTATAACCGTTAAACACTTGTTACCTTATGCTTAAGGCATTTATATTATATTTTACCTTCTGACTACAGAATTTTAAAATTATTGAATTTAAAATTTCATTTGATACGGAAAATGTGACATTTTATCCCATTGCAACACACACATTTGCACTTAGTGAGTTTCTTTTTCTTAACTCTTTTTTCATTTTCTCCATTTTTCATAGATAATAAACTGACAAGATATCCATTAAGCCAATGGATGAAGTACGAGATAATTGTCTGAAGTTAAGTATCTAAAACATCCTGAATAGTGACTCTTGTGTGGCAATTATATAGATAAGAATCAAAACATATTTTTACAAGCTTTAAGCCATGTTTTCATCGTCTTTTGAAGTTTTTAAATGAGCACATTGTGGTTAACTAATCATCCGTTGCAAAGGTTAATCCACGTGCACACGTGCGGTTTCCTTTGCAAATGATCAAAGCCGAATTGCTGTAAATAATAAGCCAACATCAAAATCAACTTTTATAATATAAATTGGGAACCTTTTGGTCTGAAAAGTGGAAAAAGTACAGATTATACGGTTTTAAATTGCATGACACAGACAAAACTAAAGTGGTGAAGCGGGGATAACTTTTTTTTATCATAATTCGGCTGATTATTGGCACTTTACGGATTCACGTAAAATAAAATCGAAAAGACTTTAATTAGTCAAGAGAGCTTTGAAGTAAATCAATTAAAATTTCAAACCATTCACTTAAATTCATTGTATCTGATTTTTTTTGTTAAATTTCGGTAATTGAACATTAATAGTAATGCAATCGTCTAATAGAGTGATTCCCAAGCTACTGCAATTTATGTAGGGGTGATATTAGTTGCCCAGTAATAAAAGATTTAAAATAATTCAAAATAGTGCTATTTCAGTAAACCTCCATCCGGATTGTAAGTTTTCTAAAATGTTACATTGTTGAAATGTTACTAAAAATAGATATAAACTCTCATAGTCCGAGCATTGATTGTTCTTTTTATGTTTTCAATAATGTGTTTGTTTTCTCCTGCCTGTAGTAGGAATGTGTACGAAACCAAAATACTAGATGACTTCTTTGGCTTGCGTATTTTGATGTAAAAATCTTTCTTATGAACTCGGGCACTCTTCTCCCATATCTTTCAACTATGCCCAGTAGGCTACTAACAAAAGTCCTGCATTTTACGACGTTTTTTGCATTCCTGTCGTGTTAGATGAAGTTCCCGCAAAGTGTCTTGCCGTACATGAACACTTCATCCATTGCTCTTCCCATTCATGGCGTTTAGACGCATACCTCTAACCTTGCATGTAGTCTTTATCCTATTGCCCGGTATATCATACGTTTTCACAGATTGCCCTCGTCTCAGATAATGCTTTCGCCCTTCTAGACTAGTTCATGTCTAAAATGACGTTTTCACACAGTCATTTTACTCTAGTATGCTTTTACACATAGTCTTTTTGCTTTACATGATTTTGTCAATAAGTCTTTTTGCTTTAGATGACGTTTTAACCATGTGCTCTTGTATTTCATTCAGTGACTGTATTTTACATGGCGTTTTCACCCTTGCCTTAGGTGACGTTTTCCGATACTATCCTTGGCCTAAATGACACCAACATTTTTTTCTTTATACGTTTTCGCAATATGCTTTGGTCTTACACAAACGTTATAAAGTACGAGCATATATATATATATATATATATATATATATATATATATGCTATGATATTATTATAACATTATATATAACAATAAATATAAATCAGGTCTTTCTTTGAATAATTCAACATGAAAGATTACAAAGATAATATGTATATTTGAAATCTGAATATTCAACTACCCTCTAAAGCCTCTGTGAAACTTGTTATAAGTTACAACTTTTACATGGGTTTTATTCCTAACAAGTTTATGAAACTGTGCTAGCTAAGAGTGTGTATCGCAGCGACAAATCTTTACCTTACCTTTGCACCAAACAGATATTTGTAAGCTTATATTTACGTAAAGTGTTTATACAAAGTAAATGTATTTATACGAGGGGCGTTACATAAGTAAGTAGAATGTATGAATTCCGTCTGATTGTCAGTCCAACTTGCCACGTTTGTGCATTTGTCACTTTCTCAGGTTTTAATATGTTGTTAAAAGTAAAAAAAAAATGTTTTTTTTATTTTGCGTTTATCAAATCTTTTCTTCTTAGTTATAAAAAAACGGAAAATATATTTTGCTTTTAAATTTATGTTCTGCAATAGAATGCAGTTCAGCGAAATGTTGAGCAGTTTTATTTTTGTGTAGTTTCTAGCATGACTAAAACAGAGGCCACGAGATACCTAAACGTTTAAAAAATGGCCGTGAGACTTGGAATATAACGAAGGAGAGATGCTAAGCTCAATAACTTGTTGTTATCGGTGTAGAGAAATCAACTAATTTCATATTGTTTTTAGACGTTTCCTGAATTAAACGCGTAGTAGAAATGTTTGTTGCAAATCTGATGAATTTTCGACCGAACCTAATTTGAAAGATAGTTACCAACCAATTAAACTTACTCTAATGTTGTTCCTTAAGCAACATTCCATTTGAAGAAAAAAGAAAAGGCAAATCTTTGAGCTATTGTTTCGCAAAAGTTAAATTTAATTCTAATGTTATTTTTCCATTTTTACATGAATGAATATTCATTATAAACAGAAAAGAAGTGATATTAAATATCATCAACAAGAAATAACAGCTCAAGCTACGTTATCAGTTCCTTTACAAATATAACCTTATTTTGAATTCACGTTTTCCCATTAGGTATTACCCATTTATTATTACGCATATTACACAGTTCCAATGAAATCTGCCTGCACAGCATCCAGTCAGGATGGTCTGTAAGCGAGTAGTAAAGAATAGAAACAAACATTTCCACATAAACTGACATCGTAAAGCTGTAGTAGCTTACGCAACGTTCGTGGCTTTTTGTATTTTACGTCAAGTATATTAATTATATTTCAACTGAACTAATCCAAAACGAATTTCCTTTCTGCAAGTTTTATAACCGTTCAGTTTATAATCAGTTCATACAATCAGTTCAAGTGTGTTTACGCATTTAGGTTATGTTCCAATGTGTTCAAACAGAAATGCAGTTTATGTTTTTCTTAGATTTTTACCATACTAGAATTTTTTAGAATTTAATTTTGAGTAACATAAGTAAAACTAAATAATATTTAAGGTGTTGAAATAATGTTAGGCTTTTGGTCATTTGTCTATTACGACGACTCTAACTTTCTGACTAAAAATTGTTTTTCTTTTATTTACAGCGTGAGCATAAACGGTTATATCTTATAAAAAATTGGAGGTTTTTAATTACAAAAAGGATTAGGTAAGATACATAAAATATCTGGGTTTAGGATGGTGATTTGTGTCTAGGATGCTCATTAAACTCGATATGGTGGGCATGTATCTACCATTTAGGTACACAAGTAATTATTCCTACCATCTCATTCGGTGAAAGGAAAGAGTTCAAAATATCAGGTAGGAAAACACACGGACTTTAGTTCATATCACGGCGCAGTTATGCAATTCGGATGCACTCATAACAAAGATGCGTTTATGACGGTAACGTATGATGATAACTCAAACAGCTGTTTGAATAAGTAGACCCACGTGCAGTACTTAGCGAGTACAACCAATAGCCAAGATATATGACCGTTAATCCTACCTGTTCAAGGATTTCTAATATTAGTAATAATGTAAACTTAGCATAGAGTGTATTTTTAATTAATAAAAAGTTATACCAACCTGTAAGTAACATTGTAACTACCAGTGTAACTACTGATACTATGAGTGTATATGTAATTACTACTTGTTTTGAATACACGATTGTTAAATAATAATAAATAATGCCAAATATTTTTGGTTGTTTCATCAATAAGGGTAGTTAAATGGTAACCGAAATTGGCATTATGGTTAATTAAAATATTAGGGTTTAGAGGTTTTTGAGTAATATTTATTGATGCGACTTGTTAGCTTGAATGTCTCCTTTACCTCACATCGTACCACACAAACAATTTCCTACTATTATTTCTAGCTTTCGTTATTTAGTAACTGTCTTCGCCTTTATTGCTTTGTTTAATCTCGTTGAATTCTTGACGTTATAATATATATAGAACACATAATTCCATTAAATTTAAAAAGGTTGTAGTTTTATCTAATTACCCTCTAGTTAACAATATTTAAACATTAAAAGAACAATTGAAACGCTTTATTTGATTTAGAAACAAAGCTTTGTGTGATGCAAAGCAAAAGGCATTACAAAAAGCACGTTCAGTGTCCTACAAAGCGCTAAGCAAGGTTTATTTTCAAGACAAAAAGGGGTACACACAAACGTATACTTTCAAATAATTTAATTTATAAAATAAAATCAAGTATGTCATCAGGACCGTAACATATCCTTCTAAAATTTTCATTACTCAATTGGCTTTAAATATGAACGGAATGTAAATTTAAACCAAATATTCTTTAGGCTTAGCTTGTGAAGTTATATGAATAACAAATGTTTTATGACACAAATCATAAACACAAAACTCACAAATTAATCATTTATTTATTCGACGAGTTTACGACAAAATCACCAGTGAGCATTGCTACGCTCTTTGTGATGATGACTTTGTCGTTGAAACGCGTCTAATAAATAAGTGATTAATATGTCAGTTTTGAGTACGTCTTTTATTTTTTATTAGTATTATTTACACTAATTTCCTATAGAAATGAGATAAAGATCAAACATTACAAACGCAACAAACTCTACATTTAGAACTACTGGGAATCGAACAAAAAAACTTTTAGCTTCATAGTCAAGTGGTCTATCTGCTTCACCCCACAGCCACTTATTTTATTTTAATATACTAAATATAAACTAACCCAATGAATATGGCTAAAGGCATTCACAAATCAGTATTCTAAATATATACTTTTACCGAAACGTATTAGGAATCAATATAAATGTCCTTGAACATTTACTCAACTTGTTTTTAACGTATGATACAGAAAATAAACATCTTCTAGGAAGAATGAAAAACAGCTGTTGAATGAAATCACACGTCAAATATAATTAACGATTTGTACGATATTTCTAGGTATATATAATTTATAATTGACTTAAACATCACCTCTGGTCGAAAAAAGCAGGCAGACATAAACTTCCACTATTAAGACAGGTTGGATATCTTACGGGTAGTTTTGTCATTTCGCGTCTTGATACATCCTCATAAAAAATGGTAAATGTTAGGGTCACATTCTATATATTCAATCCCATGTAAGTTTTTTATAGCCTGTACCTTGTGAAGTTCACATAAAAATTTAACTAGCTTATTCTTGTGTCACAAGTGACAGATTTAAGACGGTGTCAGAAATCCTAGTCAATATAGAGACAAAGGTCCCGTGGGGAATGTTAACGTGACAATTTCCACGAACTATTATCAGTGCAAGCTAGTAGATCTTCTTTTTGTTGACTAACGTAGTTAGAATTAAATAAACATTACTAGACATTATATTTATTTATATTAGCATTAACGTAAATCTTAAGCAACAACACCTGACGAGATTACGCGAGACTGCTTTCACGTCAGCAGAGCCAGGCAACAGGTAATCTAAATCCTCTGACATACAAGTAGTCTATATGAAGAAGTTAATATACTGGACAATGCATCTTATAGGAAACACTAATCAACATTGAAAATAAAAATATAAATATAAATTATTGTTAGACCAAGATTGAGATATGGAAACACAGCCTAAATTATAAAAGTCAAACCGTAGTGGCGGCAATTGAATTGAAGTCCTTAAAAGAATACTAAAAAATACCCAGGGACAGAGCAAGACGTATAAACTTGCGACATAGACAAGATGTGGAAAAATTAATGAATGAATGTCGAAAAGAAAACGAGTAGTAAAAAAGAGAATAGTCAAAAAGCAAGAGATTGCTAGTCCTTACGAAGACGGTCAGTGGGACAATCACGAAAAGAAAGCCCACAGGAAAGAAGAAGAAGAAAAACAAAAACTGTTAGTTACTCGTTTGACTGGGGAAAATAAAATTATACTTTTAACAAACAACATTGTATGTTAAATGTTCCATAATGTTTCTACTTTTTATTTAACCATACTTTAATAACTTAGAAAAGGTTGTTAACTTGAAAACAGAATTAGCGACCGAAATAAATGATAAAATAGGGGGAACACGAATTTAGAAATAAAAACGGGAGGTCACATACAAAAACATAACCCATGTAGTAATCCGTGTGTGTATATATATATATGACCTTATATATGTACATAAATATATGGTCATTAAAATTACTAATATACTCATCTTCCCTATTGTTATAAATATTTGTATGTATTGGAGTAATCTTTCTGCTTTTCCCAACATACAATATTTTGCTTTGTTGTCGGGTTTTGGAATGACTCCATTTTCCAAAAAATAGTATTACAAGTGTTATTAAAGATTTGAAAATTGAGTTATGCCAAAACCAAGGAAAATATTGTAATGTTAGGAAAGGTAGAAATATATAAACGAAAATATACAAAGTCATTATTTCTAAATATAACAAAATTAAAGATTTTATTTAGTACAAACGCATGCACAACATGCGACATGAAATATAATGTACTTATTTCTTGATCGAGAGAATAATATTAAAAAATCACTACGCCCTTTGCATTCACTCAAAGTATCAGTTCTTCTAAAGTTCGTGATTTATCTATTTTTACAGAAAATTAAGATGAAATTCTCCGAGTTGTGTTTAGTTACTACCATAAATCATAAGAGCAAAGACCAACGAACCGCTCGGTAACAACAATTTACTTAATATTAAATGTCTTCCCCGACTCCATGACCTTAGGTTATATTGTCTATTTGTCATTGTCAAAATGTTTACACAGGCTGACTGCGGCCATACCAAGAGAGAAATGCCGACGTAATCTGCCATGACAGTGGCATGTTAGAACTGAAGGATTAGCGGCGAACAATTTGGCAGTGGCTGGGGTTATATAAGGGCTACCAACTGTCTTTATGTATTAGCACATAATACGAAATACCCGGCCCCCAGCCTCAACACATAATATTAATAAATCACAAATAATTCTACATTTTGAGGAATGAGGCTTATTAGAATATAGAAGACTTACTTTGTGCAACTACAAATTACAATGAATAGAGGCAAGATCTCACACGACGTTTGACGTTTCCTTCGTTTATTTTCCATGTAAAAGAAATAAATATGGCAGTACTTAATTTCCAAACTTAAACTCTATTATCCCGTAAGGAGCTTAAACAGACATGTGGCAAATTAGATATAAAAAAACACAATTTAAAAAACAAAATGAAATACCTTTCACAGTAACACAAAAGCTTCCTGCAGGATATACTCGTGGTTAATTGACAAGAAGAATTGTTACAAAAAATAAGATAAATAAGTAAAAATAAAAAATTACATTACATGCTATTGATTAGTAAATTAAACAATAGAATAATATGTTTTATAAAAAGTAAGTAATACAAAACTTATTACTAAAATCATAAGTTTATAAATAAATTATAAGAAGTGGAATATATATTAAAATAACAAAATTAAAAAATTACAATGCCTAGTTTAATATCCATAAATTGTACAAAAATCGCTATGAAAATATGTCTCCTATATTCACCATAAAATATCAAGTACTGAATAAAATTTATACAAATTAACTACTTTTGATTGGCTAAAATATCAAAACCATATATATCCATGCATATATAAAGCCATTATATATCCATGCATATATAAAGCTATTATATATCCATGCATATATAAAGCCATTATATATATCCATGCATATATAAATCCATTATATATCCATGAATATATAAAGCCATTATATATCCATGCATATATAAAGCCATTATATATCCACGAGTATATAAAGCCATTATATATCCATGCATATATAGAGCCATTATATATCCATGCATATATAAACCATTATATATCCATGCGTATATAAAGATATTATATATCCATGCATATATAAAGCCATTATATATCCATGCATATATAAAGCCATTATATATCCATGCATATATAAAGCCATTATATATCCATGCATATATAAAGCCATTATATATCCATGCATATAAAAAGCCATTATATATCCATGCATATATAAAGCCATTATATATCCATGCATATATAAAGCCATTATATATCCATGCATATATAAAGCCATTATATATCCATGCATATATAAAGCCATTATATATCCATGCATATGTAAAGCCATTATATATCCATGCATATATAAAGCCATTATATATCCATGCATATATAAAGCCATTATATATCCATGCATATATAAAGCCATTATATATCCATGCATATATAAAGCCATTATATATCCATGCATATATAAAGCCATTATATATCCATGCATATATAAAACTATTATATATCCATGCATATATAAAGCCATTATATATCCATGCATATATAAAGCCATTATATATCCATGCATATATAAACCATTATATATCCATGCGTATATAAAGCCATTATATATCCATGCATATATAAAGCCATTATATATCCTTGCATATATAAAGCCATTATATATCCATGCATATATAAAGCCATTATATATCCATGCATATATAAAGCCTATATATATCCATGCATATATAAAGCCATTATATATCCTTGCATATATAAAGCCATTATATATCCATGCATATATAAAGCCATTATATATCCATGCATATATAAAGCCTATATATATCCATGCATATATAAAGCCATTATATATCCATGCATATATAAAGCCATTATATATCCATGCATATATAAAGCCTATATATATCCATGCATATATAAAGCCATTATATATCATACAAAATCATATAGGACTGAACGGAATATACTACAAAGTTTAAATTCCACAAGTTTATGGAAGTTCTGTTTATTTCCCCCTTTCAGTCTCGAAAAAAACACCATGAAGAAGTAATCCGGCAAATAAATTATTTTCTAATAATTCCTAACACTCGTTTGTCAAATGTTACTCATAGGTAATAGGAACGCGTTGCCTCGGCCAAATCCTTAAGTTTGCACCCTCTCAAAAAGAAAATTCTGTCCCCGAATTCGCGATCATCACCCTACACACAAAGTACTCACATTTACGCGTTTTTCGCGTAACATATTCCTGGTGATGAAGGACTCTGTAGGGGCAAAACGCGCATTTCAGCCGTGGTAAAAATATGATCCCACCCGACTTACCATATCCTGGTTACCTGTGGTGTATCGAGCGTGTTTTGCCAAAGGATAAATCCCTGGAATTTCTTCATAAACCAACCAAAATGTTCAAACATATTTAGGTGATAACTTATACATTATTAAATTGTGTTTGACTATAAATTTATCTGCTATTTTCTTATTACAATAATATTTGTTAAGAGTCTTTTAGCTAGTTTAATTTAATTATTTAATTTTATTCATAGTTCTTGGATAAATTTCATAAAATTTTATTAACTAGCTATACCACAGGTTAATATTAATAGCTTGAAACATTTTTTGTTTGTTCTGTTTTGCACCTTTAATCTGTGTGATAATAACGGTGAGTTTTCCCCAGAAAATGTAAAAAGGTGGTTTTTTTAACGAGTTTGCCTAACTAAAAGGTTTTAGGTAGTGTTTCAGTTACTATGTGTCCAATTCTTACCTTGGTTACGTACATAGAAGTTGCTCGGGGTATTTCTTTATATATTTCACTTAGTACTGGTTATCTTTGGATGCAATACAGATAGTTTCAGGTCTCATATGTTTGCCTATTCAGTTACCCATTCCTCCATTATGATTCTTCATCCCCGGGTCTCATTGTTGTTGTATGCTTTCTCATGTCATTACATACTAATCAGTCATCACATTCTCACGCATTCCACTACACCCAAGAACCTACTGGACAATGACTTTTTCCCCTTCTCTGGAATCATCAACTGTTTAATTCCTGAGGCACAATACCAATACACTCAAAATGGTTTCAGTTTATATTGCAAGCTCAGAGTCAGTAAAAATACATATAAATTTCTCCGTCAGCAGTAGGCTACTGACTAAGGCGGCATTAATGACTAGTAATTCAAAGCTAGTGCTGGATATAGAACTGATATTTAGTAGGTCTCCATTGTACAATTGTCCAAACTGGCCACATAAAAACAGATAAAATCTAAAAAATGCAGATACACTTATAGGCAATAGCCAGAGTAAACCCTTACTCTCACATGGTATGGGCATATGAGCGGATAATATATTAGCAATAAAATTCTTGAAATAAACTAATAAATAAAGAAGATGAGAGACCATTAAAAGAGATTCTGTTACAGCTCATTTAGTGTATGTTTGAGTAGAAGAGATATTTAAAGTAATTCGTGAAAAAATTACATTTAAACGAGATTGCTGTAATATTTTATCTTTACATACAAAGACACGCTAGCGCACACACTACAAAGTTTAATCTTCTCCAAACGGCTTTTGTGGGAACCGAAATAACGAAATGTATTTCAACCCGTCTCTTTTTTGCAATGTAAAACATATAATACAACCCATATTTTATGGCAGATATAAACCATACGGAAACATAAATTCCAACTTTATTCTGTGTGATAATCACTGTGAGTTAGTGGGGAAAATGTAAAAAAAAGTTTTAAAAGTGTCGTTAACACTCAAACTTGTATCTACGTACATAAAAGTTTTAAGTGCATATGTTGAATATAAACATAGGTAATTGTAAAAGTTGAATATAAAAGCTGCTGCTTCTACATCGCCTATATCTTACAACTGGGACAGCCATTACGCTACGTTAGGCCTTATTTTAAGGCGCCGTCCGGCTGTTGAAAGAACTAATAAGAAAATAATTAAAACAATACTTAAAATCATAATTAAAAAGTTGAGTTTTATTTTTAAAATAATAACGCAATATAAACATATTTCGTATCCGGTCCAAAATCACGGAAATGTGACATTATCATGCTCCCAAAGAAGAGGAATTATTAAAGTCTTATTCTTCTCTCTCTCTCTCTCTCTCTCTCTCTCTCCTTTTTTACTAAAGTAATGATGACTTTGCTTTAAAAAATAAACAACTACATTATATATTTATTAGACAATTACAAACCCTTGCTACAAATACAAATTTTATATACTTTTTCTAAACATAGTTAGCATATTCCGAATGTTAAACAATTAAAAAAACAAATAACATTCTGATATTGCCATCGCATAGGCTGTAAAATATTTGTAGCATGGCTTTTTAATTGCTCGTTAATTACAATTACGTCATTGTCCTCTATTACTTTTAAGTAATAATTACATCATTATTTTAATCAATACCATTTTATTTTAAAAAACAACGTCTTGCATATTAAGAATTTGAATAAAAACTTATAATTTGAGTAAATATGTACTGACAATAATCCTTTCCGGTTATACTAAGCGACTTTCGTCAGTATTTGATTGTATTCCTATTCTAAACTTTAATATTTGAAATTATATAAATATATAGTTAACATAAATAAAAATAAGTAACACGTCACCCGGTGTAGCATAAAGTTTAGATGATAAATCAAGTGAGATGTTTCTGCAGATAAACACTGAATGGCCACTTATTGATTTGGAACTGTTCTCTTTTTTTTAGATTCGGGTAGGTTACGAAAACTGTTCTAGTGGTAATTACGTATTACTGTAGTATAACATAAAATATAATGTATTTAGTTGAAGTATTTTTCTGGACTAGTTTTAAATGTTTGTATGATACGTAGGCTTGTTATTCTTTTGATTCTTATTTTATTATTTTTTTTTGTGTACAAAGTAATAGGTTTTTATATTAGTAGGAAAAGTGCTCTAGCAAGATGCAAGCAGAGATCGATAAGAAATTTGATTAGATTTGAACTGAACCCATTGGAATAGATAAAACGGATATATTTGGAAATATAGATAGAAATTATTGTTCCTACAATTAACCTTACTTTTTAGAAAAAGAATAATAGCTATGTTAAGCAACTGATCATAAACACCACTAAAGAATGGAAATTAGTATATGACGAATAGACTTGCAGTTCTAAAAAACAGTTTTACCATACACTAAGTAGGAGCTGGAAAGACTTTTCAAGAGCTTCACTATTTTGGTAACCTAATCAAAGACCCATTCCCTTAAAAGCTATTCTTACTAAACGTATTACGAAAAGCAGCAAATATGACGTCAGGTTTCAATCACAAGGGTTCAGGTGGTCTTTGAGCGGAACAATCACTTACGCTACCGGGCCGGCATTAATGTGTCACGTAGACTTATGTTTGCTTACAAAATGCTACGGCGACAAGTTTGTTTACTGTTGAAGTTAAATTGACTACTAGTTGTGACGTGTTTAAAAAGGTGGAAAACAAGTTTATGTGACATTGCTATACCCTGAAAGGAGACGAAACCTATAACAAAATTGAAGATATATTATGAACGCAGCTTGATTAAAAAATGGATTATTGGAGTGGTAATTAAATAATAAGAATGAGCTGTTAAGTTTATTACTTAAAGCGTTTCAGAGAGAGTGATCTAGTACTCTATTCTTTGGTTATTTTTAAATATTCTTACATCTTCTTCATTCAATGTTCTTTACTGTCAAGCTAAAGTTGCGACTTCCCTCAAAATATCTTTTAATGGAATCGCAAAACTCAGTGGGAAGTAAAACTAATTTTTAATAGCATAAGAAACCGAAGAAAGAAGAATGTTGTCTACAGATTTTATTTAAACTTTTTAAAATTAATAAGTGCCTCAAAGCCATCACTGGCCCGGTGCTTTTGTGAAAACTAAATATGAAAAATTAAATTTTAATTAAAGGTCAGTGTAACACTTCATTATAAGTCTGTATTTAAAATATTTGAAATGTGAAGTATTTATTTCTGTACGAAAACAACTGTTTGCACCGAGTGTGGCTCATCATAGAAACACGTGCCCGCAACACGTAGGTAACGCTGTCGTCTTGACGACATTGTTGGTCCAGATGGAGCAGTAAAGTGCGCAGTGAAGGAAAGTTAAATGAGATATTGTATTTTGTTCCGGTAAATTCTGATGCGGAATTGAAGAGAACTGATTAAGAGGGGTTTGGAGCAACACAAAATACAACCATTTTTCGAAAGAGGACCGCACGCTGTGGAAGATACTGGATTGTGTTTGTAGGCTTTCATTCCGTGATTCTCAAGTATAAAAACTACTTTGTCTAGGAAAAATCCCAAATAATTCAAAATATTTTTAATACCCAAAGTTTCAGAGAAAATGCAATTTTCAATATGTATTCTAAAAATGTCGTTTTATTCTTCCGAAACATATTCCCCGGTCGAGTAAACGTTGAGACCAAAGAGGGACCTGGCAAAACAGTAGCAGTAGTTCACATAAGTTTCTCTCCATGTGCACCTGGTAGTAGTGCTGATAGTATTACCCTCTTCGGCTACAATGTTTAATCACTCGTAGTTCGAATATTTTCCTCGCTCAATGTTTACTTGGTGCAACAGTAGTTTGTTGGAAACTTCAGCACTATTAACTTTATGTTTCTCAATTTCTAGAAAATTTGAAACCTAACATAAATTAACAAACAGTGCTCTTAATTTACTGCAATAAATGTTATTTGCTTATTAGGATAACA
Organism: Prosapia bicincta; assembly: GCA_036971475.1. Taxonomy (NCBI): domain Eukaryota; kingdom Metazoa; phylum Arthropoda; class Insecta; order Hemiptera; family Cercopidae; genus Prosapia; species Prosapia bicincta. The sequence goes on from JBAIZL010000001.1 coordinate 266,767,864, forward strand.
AACATTTTACCAAAGTTCTACATTAAAGAAAATCTACTAGGTTTTTTTTTTGAAATATTTGTTCCACCGAAAAATCAGAGGCATTTAGTGGCTGTATTTAGAGCTGCAATGTCTACGTTGGAATACTGTGGGTGAAGAAGACGGTTTACTAATCTTCATTTTATCGATACTATGTTTTATTTTATAGAAGAGAAAAATGCTACTTTTCTAGCTACTGTTGGCAAATTAACTTGTTTGCGATATCAACCAGATGATATTATTTTCCACTCGGACAGTAAGAAATCATAGTTACTTTACTGGATTGTTTTTTATAGGATTAAATACAAACACAAATTATTCGAATAATGCTACGACGTTTATTTTTTTAATTGGAAATTTCATTTGACCAGGGCTGGATTTGTAATTTTAAATAACGCTCCTAAAATGTTATTGAACATACGTTTTGGCTTAATTATGTAATTTCCTGTGCTAAATTAGGTGCATTTCCAAATTTAAATGCAAACATCTTTAACATAAATGATAACCGAGTGATAGAGCGAGTTACACTAATGTAGGTGAAATAGTTCGTCAACCGGGAAAATAAAACCGGATTACACTATGAGCTTAAATCCAATTAAACGTTTGTCAAATTAATCTAGATTTCACCGTCAGTGGAAAACAGAGTTAATCTCATCAGATTTCGCAATAAAAGTACATGTCAGTTTAAATATTTAACTAATACACCGATCCCTCACGGATTCACCGCTCCTTGGGGACAAAGCCTTGCGTCAGCTACGGTTTCAATTGACTTTGAAAATCAAAGATTCTTTTTGATTTGTCTCGATCAATACCTTCCTAAAGTAAACTATGGTAATTTTAGTTCTGATGCTGTGGAATAGTTTCATTCTCACCCACAGCGATTCCCTGAACTCACATCCACGCCCTTAACCCACAATATATACTTACACCTACACCCAAACACGCGCATACACCTACACTTGTACTAAAACACACGTGGGCGCACACAAACTCTCATACACACGGAACACTCACACAACTCGTAACCACACCCTTAACACACACCCACATTCACGACACACAGACATACCTACACCTGAAACACGCACGCACACACACCTACAGCTGTACCTAGACAAAGGTGCGCGCACACAAACTATGTATCATCGTTACATTATGATCGGCTTGAGTGAAATTCTCTTCCTGTCACACAAATACAAACTCACACGTATATACGAGCGCGCGCACACGCACACATATAGTAGACCTACTAATATTAATAACCACTATCAAATATTGCATAATTATTGTGATTTTATTTTCCACGATTAGGAAGAATGTTGCATTCATATCACCTTAACCTATATGGAAGCAGAAATGAGGAAGTGATTACTGTCAATAGATAAAATTAGTGTTTATAATATTTTCATTCTTTCTAAATATAGGCTTCCAATCCACTAGAGCAGTTGAAACCCCAAACTACTTGATGTAGCAGAATATCATTCTATGGCGTAGAATACTGTACAGAGCATGACCACATCAAACGAATAAGCCTGCCCTTGTAAATCAATGTTTTCTTCTTCCTTAATCTTGTTTTTAATGCATCTCCACTCTACCCTCTCGTACAGCAAGACATTTGGAGTGGATACTTTGTGACAATGGTAGAGAATTCAAAAAATATTTTGGTACTAAAGCGAGTCTCAATCTTGACCTTTTTCTCATCTAAATTAAAGAATTAATCCTTTGGAATAGCCAATGAAATCCAAAGTTCTGTTGAGGCGAACCTATTTCGTACTCATTCCTTTCATATCATTACAATGAAACTATATTACAAAAGGAATTCTTTACTAAAGGTTTTGGATTCCTTCTTTCAAGGCGTCTTATATAGAGATATTTCTATGCTTTTCTATAAAAATATACGGACATCTTAACGTAATATTAAAGGCACATAGCAAAGAAATCGATTTAATCACAACGGGGAGAAAATATTTAGGTTTCATCATTTCCAAGTAATAAAGTAGAAATTAAGTGTTACGCTTTTCAATCGTTTTTATTAGTTCACACTCTCCTTATATATATATATATATCTTGTTCAAATTTCAATCGTTAATAAAATACTTTTATTCATATACTCCTGTTCAAATGTATTTTTTAAAACTTGTAATAAATGACACTCGATGTTAATACAGTTTTATCAAATATCAACTCATTAATTAAATTTGATAATGATTTATTTTAGTTTTTAATTGGAGTAAAACTTTTCACAAGAGAGGCAATGTATGCAAACGAGTTATTTTTCCCATTTGGATCAAAATGGTTATCCAACATGACTTTATGTTACAAGTTATGGAGCCGAAATATTGTTTACCGCATAAGTTATTTTACTTTATTTATATAATTTGCAATTATTTAATAAGTAGTAACTAAAATAAATATTTTTTTATCTGTTGATTCCATCTTAAGTAACGGTCTGAGTTGACAATGGTACACATCGTCCTAAACGGTTATCCCCAGCAGTTATAAAAATAAGTGGTATTATACTATAGTCAAGCGTATCATAATTACAAATATTTTTAGTTAAACATTTTATTAGATGGTCAGAAAAGAAATTGACTTAAAAACTGATTTTCTACTACTTGTTTTTAAGCCGATGGTCAGTAAGACGACTTAACCTACAAATGACAGGAAACTTTTTGAAATATTTGATCTAATATTATACCTACGATTAAAGAAGGGATGTAAAGTGTCATAGTAAATGATATATGGGTATGATATTATTACTTTTGCCGGTTGCACACCTCAGGAAAACCTATTAGGGTTAAAACATTGTGATTACCAGCAAGTTCGCCTTACAAAAAGATCATTACTGAGGTGCAAATGAAATTACGTAAGGCAGAGGAAAGGACATAATGTCTTCTATAGTAGGGAGAGGTAAAGGCATCGCGAGGACACCGCTGCTTATCTGAAATAGACCTGTCCTGAACCGGAGTAAAAAGGAGTGTCTACCTACCATTCGGTAAACTCTTGGATATATTCTTAGTAAGTAATAAAAATAAAAAATAATGCGATATTATTACTACATAAATACTTTATTAAAACAGAATAAACAACCAACATTCACAGAACGATTACAATGAAATAAATTCTGTTTTTAGATGGATTCATAGTATCTAGGATCGAGAGGTTGCATTATATCAGACTGAAACTTGTCAAATTAAAGTTTCAGTGTGTAAAGGACTATAACAAGAAAGAAAACTCGATAAATAAGTCATCATATTAATATACGTCAGGAATAGTATGTTGTTATGGTGAAGGCAGAAGAAAACCTTCATCAAGGCTTATACTTCATAATAATATTTTGTTTTTAGACCAAACGTTTTATATTTAACGAAATTGATATTTCACGATATTAATCACCTGTTTTAAATGTTATTCCCATTATTAATATAGTTGAAAGTCGTGACATCTTACAGAAAAAAAGGATTCATTGTTTTGTGTTTATATTAGAGAAATGTATATGTATTTTAAGATAATACGTTGCCTGTTTTGTAATATATAAATAAAAGTAAAGGGCAATTTCGTATGGGATATTTATTATTTGTTTTGATAAAATTGAACCGCAAAACGGGATGACATTTTTCTCGTACGGAAGTGACATCACATATGCCGCCCTTTATAAAATGAGGACCATAACTGCGTGATGTTTACAAAAGCTCGTGTTTTGCATCTAGGCGTCCGTTTTTCTTCTTCTATTACTTATTTTTCATAAACTTAAAATGAATATTGTACTCAGGCTTCTACTGGAAGTAATATTAGGGCATAATGTAGCGAAGAATGAAATTGGTTGCCTGGTGGCGTTGTGTAGGCTTTTATGAGGATGTATGTATTTCTAACGCCCACAGATAAGTCCGCCGTGTTGGATCCTTTATTCCCGCCAATATTTGCACAACAATAACCTAAACCAGACAAAGAAATCAATGGGCGTAATTTAAGGATGGCGTTAAATACGAAAAACGGTAAATAAGAGTCTTAAGTAGATGAATGTCCAACTGTTTTTAAAAAAAACAATAAATTTTGTTTTGGATAATATATTGAATTATTTTAGTTTAAAATTTTGTTTAGTAACACATCTTGGTACAGTTAAATCTCAAGTTAGAGTGTGTCCATTCAGAAACCAATTCAAATTATTACTAAATAATCAAAAGTAATTGAATAATAATTATAGCAACCAAACTTTTATTTATTAAAATTTTTAATTTAACTTTTATTATAGAGATATAACAATTAAATATTAATGATATTACAAACACACACACACACACATACACACACAAACAAACACACACACACACACATACACGAGACAGACACACACACACGCACACACACACACACATACACACACAAACACACACACTCACACACACACATACGGACTCACACCCACACACACCCACACACACCCACACACACACCTACAAACACACATACACACTCACAAACACACACACATACCCACAAACACACACACACAGAAACATAAACACACACACGCTCACGCACATACATACATACACACACACACACAAACGCGCGCGCTCACACACACACACACACACTCCCACACACCCTCACACGAACACATACACACACACTCACACACGCACACACACACTCACACAGACACATACACACACATACACACACACACACAAACAAACACACACACACACACACACACACATACATTCACATGACACACACACACATAAACACACACAAACTTGCAATTAGTGAGTTTTTTTAACTCTATTTTTTTGATTTTATAAATTTTCTAGAGATATTCTAACACTAAGTATTTACGTTCCATGTGTTAGCAACCGTCCAGTAAACATTAACTTACCTGCAATCTGTAAAAATCACCAAGATTCTATTGAATTTACGGCCCATTCTCAGTCATGTACTTAATTCGGTTCAATGCGCCTTTAAGTACTACCACCAGAGAAAAGGGCGAAGGATCAGGTGTTTTTGTTTTCTCTAACGACAATAGAAGCCGTAAAACTTTGCTTCGATGCCGTAATGGCGTCCTAACCCGGCGAAAGGCTTGTCTCTGACTTTTTATTATACAAGTTATCCGCAAGATTTATAACTAAATTTTATGCGCAGTAAGGCTACATGTCCGTCATTTAAATTAAAATCATGTGAGTGAAGGTAAGGAAAGTTCTATCTCTTATGGGCTGAGTTATATGTCAAAGTACGCAAATATGACCACGAAAATCATAAATCGAATAGAAACAACAATTAACACTTATTGCCAGTCTTATTGCAATTAAAATACCAATTAGAAATTCGGTTTTATTGCTTATCCACTCGTTATTGATATTAGAAATACAATTATGCTTAATGATGTAGAAAGTCCTTACGAACACACAAAGAGTAATAAAATCGACCACTAAATAATGAGAAATGTTGAAAAACACTTTTAGCCTCACAACGACGTGTAGGAAATTAAAGATTCCTTATAATTATACTCCATTAAAATAACATAACTGCTACAATACTTCTCTATGTAGAAGTAATAAATAAAGAGTTCTAACAAAACAATATAACAATAAAATATCAAGTAAGAATGGATTTGATTAATAAAAATAAAATTTAATAATGTTCAAGACTATTACTTCATGAGTGAAGTGAATCAAGAGTATCTTTTTGGGTGTGACAATGGAATGCAATCCATGATAAACCGCAGGCCTTTTATTTGTATAATGTTTAAATTACACATATCAAATTGGTCTTACAAACATCAAGTCTTAGAAACAGTATTATCTAAGGTGAAGGCTATAAGGAAACATATTTTTAACAAAAATTTGTTTCTTATGATTTACTGCCTAAGCATAAAAGGTTTTGTTCGACAAAAAATTATTAGAATTTTAAATACAGAAAAGATTATTCTCCTTCGGTGTCAGTGAAGAAAAACATTAGGTGGGAAAACGCAATGTCTTTTGTTCTTATCGCGGCGCAGTTATGCAATTCGGATGCACTTATAATAAAGTTGCTTATATGACGGTAACATATGACAACTCAAAAAACAGCTGTTTGATTAAGTAGCAACGTTGTGTAGTACTTTATATTTCTCTCAACCAATAGCTAAGTTAATTGACAAATATTCGTACTTGTTCAAGAATTTCTAATCTTGATATTAATGCACACCATGCATAGAGAGCCGGAACAAAGGACCGAGGATCAGGTGTTTTTGTATCCTATTATACTGAGTGAAGCAGTAAAAATAAAAATTCTTTGATGACGCCATAACGCCATGCTACAGGCATTTCTATTTTAATGTGTTGTTTTATTCAGTTAATGTATTTCTTATGCATTAGGAAGATTTACGAGAAACCTAATTACGCTATAAAATAGTAATTTTAATAAAAGATTACGCAGACGGTATCTAAATATCGAGTGAATTCTATAGGAGTTGTATGGAAAATGTGTCACAATGAAGTAAGATCTACAAAGAAATAAAAAAAAGCATGGCGACCAACATGGCTTTATTCAAGTATGTATTCTCCAAATGTTGATTCTAGAGGAAATCATGAATATGTACAAATAAATAATTTTCCAAAGGCTACCACATTTGTATAAATCTAGTAAAAAAGGTCCCTTATAGTTTTTGGACATAGAGTATCATTTATGATGTCTTTATACACGATCTAGGTACTACCATTTTGCACATGAGTAGCTAAAAGTGGTCAACGAGAGGATTGTCAAAACGAGAGCTATGAAAAATGGAAAACACCGATTGAGGGAACGTATAAGTCCTGGTACGTGTCCCTCTCCATGCCATGCTATGCTTTTTTCTAATTCCCAAACTAGACAATCTGTATTCCTTAATTCTGTCTAGTTCCAACCGTCCTCATGACTCCTTCGTCTTACGAGGGGTTAAATATATATAAATATATATAAATAAATATATATATATATATATATATATATATATATATATATATATATATATATATATTAAATATGGTGATATCTTTTCCTGTAATATAGTTAATAAATTTAAAATACTTCAAAAACAAGAACACTTTAAATGCATATATTATTCAAAACTTTTCGCCAATAAAACAGTACCAGCATCTTCAGGAAAATAATTATCTAACAAAATGTAACAATTCTAGTGTCAAGTAACCTCGATAGCCCGGTCTCCACAATATGAACAGAAGCCACAGTCCACAGGTTCTTATAGTGAGGAATGTAATGTTGAGACGTCTAAGTTTTCCCTCACCACATGTGTTTCACCACATCCAAAATGCATATGCGGTGTTTCGTACTGAGTACATCTCTGGTTTCTCGACGGGTTTACCTAACTGAAAGGTTCTAGGTTCAGTTAATGTGTCCATAGTAACCTTGGTTGCGTACATAGAAGTTGCTCGGGGTATTTCTTTATATATTTCACTTAGTGCTGGTTATCGTTGGATGCAATACAGATAGTTTCCGGTCTCATATGTTTGCCTATTTAGTTACCCATTCCTCCATTATGATTTTTCATCACCGGGTCTCATTGTTGTTGTATGATTTCTCATGTCATCACATACTAATCAGTCATCCCATTCACACGCATTCCACTACACCCAAGAACCTACTGGACAATGACTTTTTCCCTTCTCTGGAATCAACAACTGTTTAATTCCTGAGGCACAATACCAATGCACTCAAAATGGTTTCAGTTTATATGGCAAGCTCAGAGTCAGTAAAACTACATATAAATTTCTCCGTCAGCAGTACGCTCCTGACTGAGGCGACATTAATGACTAGTAATTTAAAGCTAGTGCTGGATATAGAACTGATATTTAGTAGGTCTCCAATGTACAGTTGTCCAAACTGGCCACATAAAAACAGATAAAATCTAATAAATGCAGATACTTTTATAGACAATAGCCAGAGTAAACCCTTACTCTCACATGGTGTGGGCATATGAGCGGATAATATATTAGCAATAAAATTCTTGAAATAAACTAAAAGAAAGAAGATGAGAGAACCCTTAAAAGAGATTGTGTTACAATTCATTTAGTGTATGTTTGAGTAGAAGAGATATTTAAGATAATTCGTTAAAAAAAGGTCATTAAATGCGATTGCTGTAATATTTTAGCTTTGCATACAAACACACGCTAGCGCACACATTACAAAGTTAAATCTTCTCCAAACAAAATTTGTGAGAAAAAAAACAACGATATCTATTTCAACCCATTTCTTTTTTTCAATGTAAAACATATAATAAAACCCATATTTTATGACAGATATAAACCATAGGGATACATAAATCCCACCTTAATTCTGATTAATAATCACGGTGAGTTTGTGGGCAAAATGTAAAAAAAGTTTTAAAAGTGTCGTTAACACTCAAACTTGTATCTACGTACATAAAAGTTTTAAATGCATATGTTGAATATAAACATAGTTAATTGCAAAAGTTGAATATAAAAGCTGCTGCTTCTACATCGCCTATATCTTACAACTGGAATGGCAATTGCTTGGCGTTCGGCCTGCTTTCAAGGCGCCGTCCGGCTGTTGAAAGAACTAATGAAAAAATAAATAAAATATTAAATAAAAAGTTGAATTTAATTTTAAAACAATACCGCAATATAAAACTATATGGAATATTTAGGGTCTTAATATTTTCTCTCTCTCTCTCTCTCTCTCTCTCTCTCTCTGTATATATATATATATATATATATATATATTAATATACATTTGTAATGATACTTTGCCACAAAGTAATGATGACTTTGCTTTAAAAAATAAACAACTACATTATATATTTATTATACAATCACAAACCCTTGCTACAAATACAAATTTTATATACTTTTTCTAAATATAGTTAGCATATTCCGAATGTTAAACAATTAAAAAAACAAATAACATTCTGATATTGCCATCCCATAGGCTGTAAAATATTTGTATCATGGCTTTTTAATTGTTCGTTAATTACAATTACGTCACAGTACTATATTACTTTTAAGCAATAATTATATTATTATTTTAATCAATACCATTTTATTTTAAAAAACAACGTCTTGCGTAGTAGAATTTGAATAAAAACCTATAATTTGAGTAAATATGTACTGACAATAATCCTTTCCGGTTATACTAAGCGACTTTCATCAGTATTTGATTGTATTCTTATTCTAGACTTTAATATTTTAAATTATATAAATATATAGTTAACATAAAAAAAAAATAAGTAACACGTCACCCGGTGTAGCATAAAGTTTAGATCAAGTGAGATGTTTCTGCAGATAAACACTGAATGGTTACTGAATAATTCGGAACTGTTCTCTCTGTTTTTGTTTAGATTCGGGGCGGTTTCGAACACTGTTCTAGTGGTAATTACGTGTTACCGTAGTAAAAGATAAAATATAATGTAATTACTTAAAATATTTTTCTGGCGTAGTCGAAAATGTTTGTACTTATCGCAGGCTTATCAACCTTTTGAGTCTTATTTACTTTTTTATTGTTTAAAAATTAATTGGTTTTTACATAAGTAGGAAATGTGCTCTAGCAAGATGCAAACAAAGATCGAAAGAAAAATTGATTAGATTTGAACTGAAGCCATTCGAATAGATAAAACGGATACATTTGGAAATATAGATAGAAACTATTGTTGGCACAATTAACGATACTTTTTAGAAAACGAATAATAGCTATGTTAAGCAACTTATCATAAACACCGCTAAAGAATGGAAATTAGGATATGTTGAATCGACATAGTATATGTTGTTGCAGCTCTTAAAAAAGCAGTTTTACCATACACTAAGTAGGAGCTGGAGAGACTATTCAATAACTTCACATTTTAGGTAACCTAATCAATGACCCATTCCCTTAAAAGCTATTCCTACTAAACGTATTACGAAAAGCAGCAAGTATGACGTCAGGTTTCAATCACTAGGGTTCAGGTGGTCTCTGAGCGGAACAATCACTTACGCTACCGGGTCGGCTTTAATGCGTCACGTAGACTTATGTTGAAAACCTGGCCTGCCTAATGCTTACAAAATGCTTCAGCGAGAAGTTTGTTTACTAAGTTAACTTGACTACGAGTAGTGACGTGTTAAAAAGGTGAAAAACAAGTGTTATGTGACATCACTATGACCTGAAAGGTGACGAAACTTGTAACAAAATTGAAGATGTAATATGAATGCAGCCAGATTAGAAGATGGTTTATTGGAGTAGTAATTAAATAATAGGAAACAGCTGATAATCAATAACTTATTATTTAAAGCGTTTCAGAGAGAGTGTCGTCATCGGGCAAAGTGATCTAGTACTCTATTTGTTGGGTATTTATAAATATTCTTACATCTTCATGATTACTGTGAAGCCTAAAGTTGTGACTTCCCTCAAAATATCTTTATAATCTCTGTTTGGCTTGGGTTCTAAGCCAACTCTGCTGGTCGTTTTGCAATACACAGGGGACATGCACAGCTTAAAGTATGCTGTGGACGCGACCAACCTTGTCCTCCCTTAGGAGATGAACGCGCAGACCAACTAACGAAGAAAGGTAACACCTTGCCACTGCCTGACAATACTATATCTCTATTGACAGCAAGACGCCTGATTGAATCTACAATGAATGAAAAAAAAGTGAAACCCAAAAGGAAAGATATGGAGGGGCTTGGCGCACACAATGCTAATACCTAGAATTGAGTTAGCAGCCTCAGATATTTGCCCTCTGTGCAACTGTCAAAAGATGTTTGCCTCACATCTTCGGAATTGCACAGCGTTGCAAGATGTGGAAGACCGAAGGCAGTAATGTCTGTACTGGGAAGCTAGGAAGAGAATGGCAGAAATGCAAAGATTTGGCATTGGATAAAGTAAAGTAAAGTAATATATATAAATGGAATCGCAAAACACAGTGGGATGTAAAATTAATTTTTTATAGCTTACAAAACCGAAGAAAGAAGAATGTTGTCTACAGATTTCATTAGGGTTTTTAGTAGAATAAGTGCCTCAAAGAAGTCAGGGCATGTTGATGGCCCAATTATCTGTACGTTTGTGAAAACTAAAGACAAAACATTAACAATTTTACTTAAAGTTCAGTGTAACACTTTATTATAAATGTTTATTTAAAATATTTGAAATGTGAAGTAATTATTTCTGTACGAAAACAACTGTTAGCACCGAATGTGGCTCATCATGGAAACACGTGACAGCAACGTTTAGGTAACGTTATCGTCTTGACGACATTGTTGGTCCAGATGGAGCAGTAAAGTGCGCAGTGAATGAAAGTTAAAAGAGATATTGTATTTTTTTCCGGTAAATTGTGATGCGGTATTGAATAAAACTGATTAGTTTGAAGCAACTCAAAATACAACCATTTCTCGAAACCGCACGCTGTAGAAGATATTGGGTTGTGATTTGTAACCTTTCATTCCGTGATTCTCAAGTATAAAAATTACTTTGTCTAGGAAAAATCTCAACTATCTCAAAATGTTTTTAATACTTAAAGTTTCACAGAAAAGGCAATTTTTAATTTGTATTCTAAAAATGTCGTTTTATTCTTCCGAAACATATTCCCCGGTCGAGTAAACGTTGAGACCAAAGAGGGACCTTGCAGTAGTTTACATAAGTTTCTCTCCATGTGCACCTGGCAGTAGTGCTGATAGTATTACCCTCTTCGGCTACAATGTGTAATCACTCGTAGTTCGAATATTTTCCCCGCTCAATGTTTACTTGGTGCAACAGTAGTTTGTTGGAAACTTCAGCACTATTACCTTTATGTTTCTCAATTTCTAGAAAATTTAAAACCTAACATATATAAACAATTTGTGCTCCTAATTTACTGCAATAAAAGATATTACTTATTAAGTTATCAAAAGCGAATCAAAAAGGTTATTTTAAAAATATTTGTTCCACCGAAAATACAGAGGCATTTAGTGGCTGTACTTTGAGCTGCAATGTCTACGTTGAAATATTGTGGGTGAAGAAGATGATTTACTAATCTTCATTTTATCGATATTATATTTTATTTTATAGAAAACAAATGCTGCTTTTCTAGCTACTGTTGACAAATCAACATGCTTGCGATATCAACCAGATGATCATATTGACAACACGGACTGTAAACAAATAATAGTTACTTTAGTTGATTGTTTTTCCTAGCATTAAATCAAACACAAATTATTCGAATAAGGCTACGATGTTTATTATTTTTTTAATTCAAAATTTTATTTGGCCTTGAAATAAAATAGTCACCAGGGCTGCATTTTTATTTTAAAATAACGCTCCTATCATGTTAATGAACTTATATTGTTGCCTAAAAGATGTAAATTCTTGTGCAAAAATAGGTAGAGTTGAGATTTTAAATGCGAAAATCTTTAATATAAACGGTAAACGAGTGTTCGAGTGAGATATACTAATGTAGATGAAATAGTTTGTCAACTGTTGGGTAATTGAAGGTGGATTACACGATGAGTTTAAAAACAAATTGAACGTTTTTCAAATTAATCCGGATTTTCACCGTCAATAGAAAACATAGTTAATCTCCTCAGATTTCGCAATGGAAGTACATGTCAGTTTAAATATTTAATTATTACATCGATCCCTCACGGATTCGCCGCTCCTTGGGGAGAAAGCAAGGCCATGCGTCAGCAATGGTTTCAATTGAATTTGATAAACAAAGATTCAATTTGATTTGTCTCGATCAATACCTTCCTAAAGGAAACTATGGTAATTGTAGTACGGTGGTTGTGAAATACTTTCATTCACACCCACAACGATTCCCTAAACACACATCACTCCCTGAACACAATATACAGTTACACCTACACCCAAACACACACACACCTACAGCTGCATCTAGATAAATGCGCGCGCACACATAACCCACATACACTCACACAACTCAACACAACACTCAAACCAATATGCAACATCTACTCCCAGACAAGCGCGCGCAAGCACAGACCCTCCCCAATCCCACACACAAGTACTCATACATACACTAAACCAACATATACAAACACGCGCGAAGACAGACATTAACTACCAAAGATGTAGGTTTAAAG
>JBAIZL010000001.1:266785924-266795924 GCA_036971475.1 Prosapia bicincta
AAACAAATAAATGTCCATTACTACCTCGGGTTCACGATAAAACAAAGAATATGTAAAGACTTGTTCTCTTCTTTTAAGGTTATTCTTGGAAATAAGTTAGAAAATAGAGAGCTTTGAAGTACATCAATTAAATTATAAAACCATTCACTTAAATTCATTGTAACTGATTTTTGTTAAACTTAGGTAATTTTATATGAATTAAATCACCTAATACAGTGGTTTATAAGTTACTGCAATTCATATAGGGGTGATATTAGTCGCCCAGTAATAAAAGATTTAAAATATTACAAAGTGGGTTATTTCAGAACATTTATCCACATCTAGTCCAACCCCCGCATTGTAAATGTTACATTGTTGAAATGTTACATGAATAGATATAAACTCTAATAGTCCGGGCATTGATTGTTCTTTTTTTGTTTTCATAGTTTGTTTGTTTTCTCCTGCCTCCCAGACTACATATTTCACTTGCGTATTTTGAAGTAAAACATCTTTCTTATGACCCCGTGTACTCCTCACCCATTTCTTTCAAATACTCTATCATCTAGCATTCCTCCTGTCCTGCATGAAGTCTTCATCCTATATCTTCAGCATTTGTCGTAGCTCGTTGGTGAGATGATTGTCTGCATATTCAAACTTAGAGCAAACACGAAAGAAATAAATACAGAATAGATTTTAAAATATTGGTTTTATATTAGTAATATTTTAAAACTTTTTGACTTTTAATTTCGTTATTTATGCTGTTAACATATTAATGATCCAAATATGACATTTGTAGACATATTATAAATAAATAAATAAATAAACAAATATATATATAGTAAAACAAAACACACACACACACACACACACCGCACGCACACACACTCCCTCACACTCACACACACACACACACACACACATGAACACACACACACACAACGTACGCACACACACAAACACACACACACACACACAAACTCACACACGCACACGCACATACACACACACACAAACACACACACACACGCACACACACACACACGCTCTCACACTCACACACACATACACACACACACACACACACACACACACACACACACACACATACACAATAATTGTTAGTAACACACTAAGGATAGTTATTGTGGTTTCATTTATTCATTGAGTTCAAATTAAGTGATCTCAAGCTGGCGGCGTATGCTCGGGTTAATATTTTGGGTATTTTAAAACTCAAAACAAATCAATTTCTTTTTTTACTGAAGGCCGTATTTCCTATTTTTTTAAACAAGAAATAAAATGTGGAAAATATTTTCTATACAGTATTACCAGTTTAGTATTCAAAATAATATATACTTTAGGCCTACATATTTTGCAAACAATATTGCTAATGAAAGATAAGTAATTAACTTTTATCTATAAAAATAATAATTTGCAACAAGAATTTTTCTTGTTAATAAAAGTAAATTATAAAATAAAATTTTATAAAAATTTAAAAATAATGGCAAATTTAACAACAATGAAATATGATTTCTATGGTAGGCAACAATACCGTTCTCCATCTCGTATTTCAAACGCTTACTTTAAGTTAAGCCTTCTTGAGTCATCATTTCGCCAACTTTAGAAGGCATCACCCTACTCTTTCTGATCACGTTATTATTAGAAGTGGTAGCTGGCTGATGGCTTACATAGTTAGGACGCTTACACGCACACACCGACACCAAAAGCACATGTTAATGTTGCAAAGCATTAACGCAGATAGGGTCACTGGTCGGCTATGGTCCGGCAATGATACCGCGATTGGCCCTGTTATGGTCTCTCGTCGGTCTATAGTCAACGATACCGCGCCATAACACAACACACTCATTCGCTGATTCAGTTTTGCCTTTTTTTTTTAACTCTAACAGTTTACAAAGGTCTTTAAACAGTTGGTCTAGAGTGGTGCACACATTCGATCGCTGTTTACTGTTATTTACCTACGTCAGGCACTATTATAATAATATATTATACCCTTAATATATTATTATATTAGCTGCTTGTTAGGCTTACTAACAGTTCACGACTAACTGAACAGCTTATGAGTGGGTCATCAGCCAGACCACAAAAATATTTGAATAAAACTAATATTAGAAAACGTTGTATAATCTAAAATGTTTGAATATATTGTAATATTTTATGTAATAAAATTTTTAAAAAAAATGAATTTGTTTTTCTTTTCAAGCTACATAAAATTCGTTACTGTAGAAACCAAATAAAGAATTGTTTTATGAAAATTAAAAATTATTTTGACTATGAAATGGTGTTCTCAATATTTTTGTTTCCATTTGATTAAGATCTAAGTACTTAATGGTTAGGGGCCATAAGCGGTGGCAAACTAATGTCTGAAAGGTTCATTTAAATATATGTTTAAAATTTTGTTGCTTATTGTCGATCTAAAAATTAAGCTGAATTTAAGCAATTTCGTTTTATATTTACGATAATGTGCTTGAAGATCTACATGGACAGCAAAGAAGGTAGAAACTGTAAAGGACAGATTTTATTTAAGTTTGCTAGTTTCAGTTAGGTCATCGATAACAACGTCTTTTTTACACACGAAAATACTACGTTGAGAACGTGGTCTTTAGAATATAGGGAGCAAAAATAAACTTTACCATGTCTAGTGACGTCTAAATAAACACATAAATCAAGTTACGGACAACTCCAAGAATAAATCATGTCATCGAAAATGGGCGAGAAAACTTACCGAACGTTCCTCGGGTTTTATGAGGACATAAAGATAAAGTAAGGAAAGTGGACAAATAAGAAAACCTTAGAATCCGATCTGGAAGGGGGAGACAAATTGACATAGATGAAAAATTATTTCGAAGACTTTGTTGATACTTGAGATTGAAATTAATCGCAGTTAGTTAAAAAAATAACACAATTTGAGATGAAAGTTAATACCTCAGTTGAATGTTTTTTTGAAAGACACACATCGCCTGATTCATAGCCCACACTTTGTGCTCCCTTTGGTATGTCCATGTGGGTTTAGCACTTGCTTGCACACCAGCAATCTAACGTAAGGGCCCAACTCATAATACCGACCTATGTGATCCACACTAGCCTTCGGTGCCGGATCTCCAGTTCATCTCTTTTTCCTTCACATGGGAATTCTAGTTCAGTTTAGTGACCAACGTTAGATGTAGGTATTTCGCTCTTTTCTAAAAGGGATGAGGGTTTACCATCCAGTAAACATTAACCCACCTGCAGCTTATAAAAATCGCTAAGATTCTACTGATTTTATCGCCCATTCTTAGTCATGGCCATAATTCGGTTGAATGCGCCTTTACGTGCTACCACCAGAGAAAAGGACGAAGGATCAGGTGTTTTTGTTTTCTCTAACGACCATAGAAGCCGTAAAACTTTGCTTTGATGCCGTAATGGCGTCCTAACCCGGCGACAGGCTTGTCTCTGACTTTTTATTATACAAGTTATCCATAAGATTTATAACTAAATTTTATGCGCAGTAAGGCAGCATGTCCGTCATTTAAATTATTAGTCTTGTTTAGAATTTATTTTTGAGTAACATAAGTAAAACCAAATAATATCAAAGACAGTGGATTATTGTTAAGGTTTTTGTTCATTTCTTTTTGCTAGAGTTTAAAAGTAAAATACAATAAACGTTAAATTTACACATAATTGTAGAAACACGTTTTCTACTTCGCAGAGTACTAATATTCCTAATACATTTTCAACATACTTACTTATAAAGCTAGTTAACATTACCTTCCTTTGATTATCACATCTATTCCAATAACTTGATTGCAATTAAATTTCAAACACTAAGTATTTACGTTTCATGTGTTTGTCACCGTCCAGTAAACATTAACCCACCTGCAACCTGTAAAAATCACCAAGATTCTATTGAATTTACCGCCCATCCTCAATTTCGTCCTTAACTCGGTTGAATACGCTTTTAAGTGCTACCACCAGAGAAAAGGGCGAAGGATCAGGTGTTTTTGTTTTCTCTAACGACAATAGAAGCCGTAAAACTTTGCTTTGATGCCGTAATGGCGTCCTAACCCGGCGACAGGCTTGTCTCTGACTTTTTATTATACAAGTTATCCGCAAGATTTATAACTAAATTTTATGCGCAGTAAGGCTGCATGTCCGTCATTTAAATTAAAATCATGTGAGTGAAAGTAAAGAAAGTTCTATCTCCCTTGGGCTGAGTAATATGTCGAAGTACGCAAATATGACCACGAAAATCAGAAATCGAATAGAAACAACAATTAACACTTATTGCTAGAGTCTCATTGCAATTAAAATACCAATTAGAAATTATTGTTTATTGCTTATCCACTCGTTCTTGATATTGGAAATACAATTATGCTTAATGATGTAGAAAGTCCTTACGAGCACACAAAGAATAACAAAAAACGACTACTAAATAATGAAATATGTTGATATGTACACTTTTAGCCTCACAACGAGGTGTATGAAATTAAAGCCTCCTTATAATTATACTCCATTAAAATAACATAACTGCTACAATACTTCTCTATGTATAAGTAATAAACAAAGATCTCTAACAAAACAATATAACAGTAAAATATCAAGTAAGAATGGATTTGATTAACAAAAATAAAATTTAATAATGTTCAAGACTATTACCTCATAAGTGAAGTGAAACAAGACTTTCTTGTTGGGTGCGACTATGGAATGCAATCCATGCTAAACTTCAGGTCTTTCACTTGTATCTATGATTAAATTACATATGTAAAATTAGTTTCAAAAACATCGAGTCTTAGAAACATTATTATCTAAAGCAAAGGCTTTAAGGAAACTAATTTTTACCAAAAATTTGTTTTTTTTTATTTACTGCCTAAGCATAAAAGTTTTTATCGACAAAAAATGATTAGATTTTTTTTAATACAGAAAAGATTTTTCTTGCCATCTAATTCGGTGTTAGTGAAGAAAAAATATCAGGTGGGAAAACATGCTGTCTTTTGTTCTTATCGCGGCGCAGTTATGCATTTCGGATGCACTTATAACAAATTGGGTATATGACGGTAACGTATGGTAACTCAAACAGCTTTTGCTTAAGTAGAGGCACGTTGTGCAGTACTTTATATTTCTCTCAACCAATAGCCAAAGTATATGACCATTATTCTTGGGCATATGAACGGATAATATATTAGCAATAAAATTCTTGAAATAAACTAATAAAGAAAGAAGATGAGAGAACCCTTAAATGAGATTGTGTTACAATTCATTTAGTGTATGTTTGAGCAGAAGAGATATTTAAAGTAATTCGTAAAAAAAGGTCATTGAATGCGATTGCTGTAATATTTTAGCTTTGCATACAAACACACACCTAGCGCACACATTACAAAGTTAAATCTTCTCCAAACAAAATTTGTGAGAAAAAAAACAACGATATCTATTTCAACCCATTTCTTTTTTTCAATGTAAAACATATAATAAAAACCATATTTTATGACAGTAATAAACCATAGGGAAACATAAATCCCACCTTAATTCTGATTAATAATCACGGTGAGTTAGTGGGCAAAATGTAAAAAAAGTTTTAAAAGTGTCGTTAACACTCAAACTTGTATCTACGTACATAAAAGTTTTAAGTGCATATGTTGAATATAAACATAGTTAATTGCAAAAGTTGAATATAAAAGCTGCTGCTTCTACATCGCCAATATCTTACAACTGGGATGGCAATTGCTTGGCGTTTGGCCTGCTTTCAAGGCGCCGTCCGGCTGTTAAGAGAACTAATGAAAAAATAAATAAAATATTAAATAAAAAGTTGAATTTTATTTTTAAAACAATACCGCAATATAAAACTATATGGAATATTTAGGGTCTTAATATTTTCTCTCTCTCTCTCTCTCTCTCTCTATATATATATATATATATATATATATATATATATATATATATATATATATAAACATTTGTAATGATACTTTGCCACAAAGTAATGATGACTTTGCTTTAAAAAATAAACAACTACATTATATATTTATTAGACAATCACAAACCCTTGCTACAAATTCAAATTGTATATACTTTTTCTAAACATAGTTAGCATATTCCGAATGTTAAACAATTAAAAAAACAAATAACATTCTGATATTGCCATCCCATAGGCTGTAAAATATTTGTAGCATGGATTTTTAATTGTTCGTTAATTACAATTACGTCACAGTACTCTATTACTTTTAAGCAATAATTATATTATTATTTTAATCAATACCATTTTATTTTAGAAAACAACGTCTTGCGTAGTATAATTTGAATAAAAACTTATAATTTGAGTAAATATGTACTGACAATAATTCTTTCTGGTTATACTAAGCGACTATCATCAGTATTTGATTGTATTCTTATTCTAGACTTTAATATTTTAAATTATATAAATATATAGTTAACATAAAAAAAAATAAGTAACACGTCACCCGGTGTAGCATAAAGTTTAGATCAAGTGAGATGTTTCTGCAGATAAACACTGAATGGTTACTGAATAATTCGGAACTGTTCTCTCTGTTTTTGTTTAGATTCGGGGCGGTTTCGAACACTGTTTTAGTGGTAATTACGTGTTACCGTAGTAAAAGATAAAATATAATGTAATTAGTTAAAATATTTTTCTGGCGTAGTCGAAAATGTTTGTATTTATTGCAGGCTTATCAACCTTTTGAGTCTTATTTATTTTTCTTATTGTTTAGAAAATAATTGGTTTTTATATAAGTAGGAAAAGTGCTCTAGCAAGATGCAAGCAAATATCGAAAGAAAAATTGATTAGATTTGAACTGAAGCCATTCGAATAGATAAAACGGATACATTTGGAAATATAGATAGACACTATTGTTGGCACAATTAACGATACTTTACAGAAAACGAATAATAGCTCTGTTAAGCAACTTATCATAAACACCGCTAAAGAATGGAAATTAGAATATGTTGAATCGACATAGTATATGTTGTTGCAGCTCTTAAAAAAGCAGTTTTACCATACACTAAGTAGGAGCTGGAGAGACCATTCAATAACTTCACTTTTTAGGTAACCTAATCAAAGACCCATTCCCTTAAAAGCTATTCCTACTAAACGTATTACGAAAAGCAGCAAGTATGACGTCAGGATTCAATCACAAAGGTTCAGGTGGTCTCTGAGCGGAACAATCACTTACGCTACCGGGCCGGCCTTAATGTGTCACGTAGACTTATGTTGAAAACCTGGTCTGGCTAATGCTTACAAATGCTTCAGCGAGAAGTTTGTTTACTAAGTTAACTTGACTACGAGTAGTGACGTGTTAAAAAGGTGAAAAACAAGTTTTATGTGATATCACCATGACCTGAAAGGTGACGAAACTTGTATCAAAATTGAAGATATAATATGAACGCATCCAGATTAGAAGATGGTTTATTGGAGTAGTAATTAAATAATAGGAAACAGCTGATAATCAATAACTTATTATTTAAAGCGTTTCAGAGAGAGTGTCGTCACCGGGCAAAGTGATCTAGTACTCTATTTGTTGGGTATCTATAAATATTCTTACATCTTCATGATTACTGTGAAGCCTAAAGTTGTGACTTCCCTCAAAATATCTTTAAAGTCTCTGTTTGGCTTGGGTTCTAAGCCAACTCTGCTGGTCGTTTTGCAATACACAGGGGACAGGCACAGCTTAAAGTATGCTGTGGACGCGACCAACTTTGTCCTCCCTTAGGAGATGAACACGCAGACCAACTAACGAAGAAAGGTAACACCTTGCCACTGCCTGACAATACTATATCTCTATTGACAGCAAGACGCCTGATTGAATCTACAATGAATGAAAAAAAGTGAAACCCAAAAGGAAAGATATGGAGGGGCTTGGCGCACACAATGCTAATACCTAGAATTGAGTTAGCAGCCTCAGATATTTGCCCTCTGTGCAACTGTCAAAAGATGTTTGCCTCACATCTTCGGAATTGCACAGCGTTGCAAGATGTGGAAGACCGAAGGCAGTAATGTCTGTACTGGGAAGCTAGGAAGAGAATGGCAGAAATACAAAGATTTGGCATTGGATAAAGTAAAGTAAAGTAATACATATAAATGGAATCGCAAAACACAGTGGGATGTAAAATTAATTTTTTATAGTTTACAAAACCGAAGAAAGAAGAATGTTGTCTACAGATTTTATTAGGGATTTTAGTAGAATAAGTGCCTCAAAGAGGTCAGGGCATGTTGATGGCCCAATTATCTGTACGTTTGTAAAAACTAAAGACAAAACATTAACAATTTTACGTAAAGTTCAGTGTAACACTTTATTATAAATGTTTATTTAAAATATTTGAAATGTGAAGTATTTATTTCTGTACGAAAACAACTGTTAGCACCGAATGTGGCTCATCATGGAAACACGTGACAGCAACGTTTAGGTAACGTTATCGTCTTGACAACATTGTTGGTCCTGATGGAACAGTAACGTGCGCAGTGAATGAAAGTTAAATGAGATATTGTATTTTTTTCCGGTAAATTGTGATGCGGTATTGAATAAAACTGATTAGTTTGAAGCAACTCAAAATACAACCATTTCTCGAAAGAGGACAGCACGCTGTAGAAGATATTGGGTTGTGATTTGTAACCTTTCATTCCGTAATTCTCAAGTATAAAAATTACTTTGTCTAGGAAAAATCACAACTATCTCAAAATATTTTTAATACTTAAAGTTTCACAGAAAAGGCAATTTTTAATTTGTATTCTAAAAATGTCGTTTTATTCTTCCGAAACATATTCCCCGGTCGAGTAAACGTTGAGACCAAAGAGGGACCTTGCAAAATCGTAGCAGTAGTTCACATAGGTTTCTCTCAATGTGCACCTGGTAGTAATGCTATAGTATTCCCCTCTTCGGCTACAATGTTTAATCACTCGTAGTTCGAATATTTTCCTCGCTCAATGTTTACTTGGTGCAACAGTAGTTTGTTGGAATCTTCACCACTATTAACTTTATGTTTCTCAATTTCTAGAAAATTTGAAACCTAACATATACATTAACAATTTGTGTTCCTAATTTATTGCAGTAAAAGATATTACTTATTAGGTTATCAAAAGCGAATCAAAAAGGTTATTTTAAAAATATTTGTTCCACCGAAAATACAGAGGCATTTAGTGGCTGTACTTTGAGCTGCAATGTCTACGTTATAATATTGTGGGTGAAGAAGATGATTTACTAATCTTCATTTTATCGATATTATATTTTATTTTATAGAAAACAAATGCTGCTTTTCTAGCTACTGTTGACAAATCAACATGCTTGCGATATCAACCAGATGATCATATTGACAACACGGACTGTAAACAAATAATAATTACTTTAGTTGATTGTTTTTCCTAGCATTAAATCAAACACAAATTATTCGAATAAGGCTACGATGTTTATTATTTTTTTAATTCGAAATTTTATTTGGCCTTGAAATAAAATAGTCACCAGGGCTGCATTTTTATTTTAAAATAACGCTCCTATCATGTTAATGAACTTATATTGTTGCCTAAAAGATGTAAATTCTTGTGCAAAAATAGGTAGAGTTGTGATTTTAAATGCGAAAATCTTTAATATAAACGGTAAACGAGTGTTCGAGTGAGATATACTAATGTAGATGAAATAGTTTGTCAACTGTTGGGTAATTGAAGCTGGATTACACGATGAGTTTAAAAACAAATTGAACGTTTTTCAAATTAATCCGGATTTTCACCGTCAATATAAAACATAGTTAATCTCCTCAGATTTCGCAATGGAAGTACATGTCAGTTTAAATATTTAATTAATACATCGATCCCTCACGGATTCGCCGCTCCTTG
Organism: Prosapia bicincta; assembly: GCA_036971475.1. Classification (NCBI taxonomy): domain Eukaryota; kingdom Metazoa; phylum Arthropoda; class Insecta; order Hemiptera; family Cercopidae; genus Prosapia; species Prosapia bicincta. The sequence continues at coordinate 266,795,733 of JBAIZL010000001.1, forward strand.
GGGAGAAAGCAAGGCCATTCGTCAGCAACGGTTTCAATTGAATTTGATAAACAAAGATTCAATTTGATTTGTCTCGATCAATACCTTCCTAAAGGAAACTATGGTAATTGTAGTACGGTGGTTGTGAAATACTTTCATTCACACCCACAACGATTCCCTAAACACACATCACTCCCTGAACACAATATACAG
>JBAIZL010000001.1:266800924-266820924 GCA_036971475.1 Prosapia bicincta
AAAAATAGTTTCAAAGGAAATCGGCTAAATGGATAAAGTTGGAGAAAAGTGTCTGAAGTTAAATCTTTAAAACATCCTGAATAGAGATTCTTGTGTGACAATTATAAAAAAAAAGAATCAAAATAGTTGTTTGCAGGTATTAAACCATAATTTTCAAGGTTACGTTTGTAGATGTGCACATTGTGCCTAACAAATCATCCGTTGCTATAGCTCCCGCAGGTTAATCCACGTGTCCAAGCACGCACCCGTGCGGTTTCATTTGCAAATGATCAAAGCCGCATTGCTGTAAATAATACGCCAACATCAAAAGCAACTTTTATAATACTAATTAGGAAACGTTTAGCCTGAAATGTGGAGAGAAAAAACTAATTATATGGTTTTATTAAAATTGCATTACACAGATAAAACTAAAGTGGAGAAGCGGGTAAATTATCGATTTAAAGAATATATAAAGACTTGTTCTCTTCTTTTAAGGTTATTCTTGGAAATAAGTTAAAAAATAGAGACCTTTGACGTACATCAATTAAACTATAAAACCATTCACTTAAATTCATTGTAACTGATTTTTTGTTAAACTTAGGTAATTTTATATTAATTAAACCACCTAATACAGTGGTTTATAAGTTACTGCAATTCATATAGGGGTGATATTAGTCGCCCAGTAATAAAAGATTTAAAATATTACAAAGTGGGTTATTTCAGAACATTTATCCACATCTAGTCCAACCCCCCCCATTGTAAATGTTACATTGTTGAAATGTTACATAAATAGATATAAACTCTAATAGTCCGGGCATTGATTGTTCCTTTTATGTTTTCATAGTTTGTTTGTTTTCTCCTGCCTCCCAGACTACATATTCCACTTCCGTATTTTGAAGAAAAACATCTTTCTTATGACCCCGTGTACTCCTCACCCATTTCTTTTAAATACTCTATCATCTAGCATTCCTCCTGTCCTGAATGAAGTCTTCATCCTATATCTTCAGCATGTGTCGTAGCTCGTTGGTGAGATGATTGTCTGCATATTCAAACCCAGAGCAAACACGAAAGAAATAAATACAGGATAGATTTTAAAATATTGGTTTTATATTAGTAATATTTTAAAACCTTTTGACTTTTAATTTCGTTATTTATGCTGTTAACTTATTAATGATCCCAATATGATATTTGTAGACATATTATAAATAAATAAATAAATAAACAAATATATATATATATATATATATATATATATATTAAAACAAAACACACACACTCACACACACATACACACACATACAAAACGCACGCGGACACTCCCTCACACTCACACACACACACACACACAAACACACACACACACACACACACACACACACACACACTGCAACGGTCTGAGATACCGTGGCAAATAGGAAATAAATAATTTCCTGTTTTTAAGAAATAAAGTTGTTTTTAATTTAATCAAGTAGGGAGCTATACAAATAATAAAGAGTGAAAAATTAAAATCTTAAATAGAATAATTAAGCTAAATTAAAAAATGTTATAAAATAAATTTGTAATAACTAACTAAATTTGAGCATCGGGAGTGAGGCGAAAACTTTCTAAGGGCTTAAAAAAGCTATCTTTAGAATTAAACCACGTAGAACTTTCATCGAAATTTTAAAAGAACCAGAATAAGCCAGAATGAACATTAGAGAAAACAAAATTCAAAAAACTTAAGAAACAAAAAAGTTACAGCAGTTTAAATAAAATAGACATTTTTCAGTGTTCCAAAAATAATAATCAAACTCTGCAAGCTAAAACAGATTCGTTGCCCGACATGCCTGTACAAGGAATAAATCGAGAGATAGCAAGCTTTGCAGGCGGGGTGAGGTAGGTTAAATTCACCGCTATATATACTAGGTCTCTAAGACTTTAGAGACAGTCTGAAATAAATTTTTAACACGAGGTGCCGCGGAACGCTATGCTGGACCGCGAGTAGGACCGTCACCAGGCCAGATGGACCAAAACCTCAGCGCTTTCGACATCCAGGACTACCAAAGGATGAAGGCTCCAGACTCAGCCTCCAGGACGCTGGAATAGAGGGAAACCACCACCGACGAACCAGGGATGGCGACTTCCGATGTCCAAGGACCAGGGAATCCAGACGAGGGACTCCAAGGACCGGCAGGAACATCTTTGGCAAGTCATTTTCTTTATTCGATACCAGTCACGTCAAATTTAGTTAGTTAATTTTATTAAATTCAAACAAATCTGCAAGCTAAAACAATGACTTCACTCTTTATAAAATTTTAATAAATTGTATGCTAAATAAAATGAATTTATGTGATCAGAATATTTAAAATAATGAATATTAAACTTACAAAGGGTTTTTGGCCATAAGCCATTTATTTTAAAGGAAATGAGAATTTTTCGAATATTATAAATTTACAATTTAAATGTCATAAAATACGAATTTACCAATTCAATATAGGAGATAAATTTTATTATGTGTAATTTGGAAAATAATTTTATGTTTATGTCAATGTAATCAATCTATATGCAAATTATAAGTTTTTAAAGCATAAGAAACAACAAGTTACTTAGTGAATTGTTTTGTTAATATAATTGTGTAGTACTTAAGAGGATAAATTTTCTTTTTTATTTAAATAAATAGAATTAAATATGTTATAAAGATCAACAGTATTTGCATTTCATCCTGTGTCAAATAATCAATAAAAACTGTTTAGCTTTTTCCAACTAATATGAAAATGATTATTAAATCAGTCAACAAATTTAATTAAATTTCATTAAATGATAATAGATAAAGCCTAATGTTTTTAAAGAGTTTCTCTCTACTAACCTCATGAGCTAGTCTAAAGATTAGTTGGTTTTTTGTATAAAAGTCCAGAGATTTATTTACTGGCAGATTGTGTTTAAAAGGACACAGGAGCCTTTTAAAATAGGTAATTTTAAACACGATCATATTTTGCACGTTCCCTTGCTGTCGCTGCAGATCATCATCAGGTGGTAAGACTCTGTGATTATTTTGTGTATTATTTTAAATGTGTTTCTTTCCAGCTGACTATTAAAATGACATGTGTGACTATACTTAGACCATACACAATTGATAAACTAATTTGGGAGAGTTTATACGTATTTTACATAGTAGTCAGTGGGAATAGGCTTGTTGTGGGCTTGGCCCTACGAGCGGGAAACATACACTTAACTCAGGGAGTTTAGCACGGTTTTACAAGCCGGGTGATAGGCAGATTTTTGGTTGTTTATAAATAAGTTTTCTTGTAAACAATAAAATTTTGGTATTCTGCAAGAAAGGATATAACAAACAGCAAACCCAAAACAGCAGCTGTAGAAGAAGGTGGGGGGACGTTGCAACACACACACAAACACACACATACACATACACACGTACACCGTATGCACACACACACACTCTCTCACACTCTATCACACTCACACGCACACATACACACACACACACACTCACACACACACACACACACAGACACACAGACACACACACACACACACACACACACACACACACACACACACACATACACACAAAAAATTGTAAGTCATAGACTAAGGATAGTTATTGTGATTTCATTTATTCATTGAGTTCAAATTGAGTGATCTCAAGCTGGCGGCGTATGCTCGGGTTAATGTTTTGGGTATTTTAAAACTGAAAACAAATCAATTTCTTTTTTTACTGAAGGCCGTGTTTCCTATTTTTTTAAACAAGAAATAAAATGTGGAAAATATTCTCTAGGCAGTATTACTAGTTTAGTATTCAAAATAATATATACTTTAGGCCTACATATTTTTCAAACAATAATGCTAATGAAAGATAAGTAAATAATTTTTATTTATAAAAATAATAATTATGAACAAGAATTTTTATTCTTAATAAAAGTAAATTATAAAATAAAATTTTATAAAAATTTAAAAATAATGGCAAATTTAACAACAATGAAATATTATTTCCATGGTAGGCAACAATACCGTTCTCCATATCATATTTCAAACCCTTACTTTAAGTTAAGCCTTCTTGAGTCATCATTTCGCCAACTTTAGAAAGCATCACCCTACTCTTTCTGATCACGTTATTATTAGAAGGGGTAGCTGACTGATGGCTTACATAGTTAGGTCACTTACACGCACACACCGACACCAAAGACACATACATGTTAATGTTGCAAAGCATTAACGCAGATAGGGTAACTGGTCGGCTATGGTCCGGCGATGATACCGCTATTGGCCCTGTTATGGTCTCTCATCGGTCTATAGTCAACGATACCGCGCCATAAGACAACACACTCATTCGCTGATTCAGTTTTGCCTTTTTTTAACTCTAACACTTTACAAAGGTCTTTAAACAGTTGGTCTAGAGTGGTGCACACATTCGATCGCTGTTTACTGTTATTTACCTACGTCAGGCACTATTATAATAATATATTATACCCTTAATATATTATTATATTAGCTGCTTGTTAGGCTTACTAACAGTTCACGACCAACTGAACAGCTTATGAGTGGGATCAGCCAGTCCACAAAAATATTTTAATAAAACTAATATTAGAAAGCTTTGTATAATATAAAATGTTTGAATATATTGTAATATTTTATGTAATAAAATTAAAAAAAAAATGAATTTGTTTTTCTTTTCAAGCTACGTAAAATTCGTTACTGTAGAAACCAAATAAAGAATTGTTTTATGAAAATTAAAAATTATTTAGACTATGAAATGGTGTTCTCAATATTTTTGTTTCAATTTGATTAAGATCTAAGTATTTAATGGTTAGGGGCCATAAGCGGTGGCAAACTAATGTCTGAAAGGTTCATTTAATTATATGTTTAAAATTTTGTTGCTTATTGTCGATCTAAAAATTAAGCTGAATTTAAGCAATTTCGTTTTATATTTACGATAATGTGCTTGAACATCTACATGGACAGCAAAGAAGGTAGAAACTGTAAAGGACAGATTTTATTTAAGTTTGCTAGTTTCAGTTAGGTTATCGATACCAACGTCTTTTTTACACACGAAAGTACTACGTTGAGAACGTGGTCTTTAGAATATAGGGAGCAAAAATAAACTTTACCATGGCTAATGACGTCTAAATAAACACATAAATTAAGTTACGAACAACTCCAAGAATAAATCATGTCATCGAAAATGGTCGGGAAACTTACCGAAAGTTCCTCAGGTTTTATGAGGACGTAAAGATAAAGTAAGGAAAGTGAACAAATAAGAAAACATTAGAATGCGACTTGGAAGGGGGAGACAAATTAACATAGATGAAAAATTATTTCGAAGACTTTATTGATACTTGAGATTGAAATTAATCACAGTTAGTTAAAAAAAACAAACAAACAAAATTTGAGATGAAAGTGAATACCTTAGTTGAATTTTTTTTTTAAACAAATATCGCCGGATTCATAGCCCACGCATTTTGCTCCCGGTTAGTAAAACTAAAAATCCTTTCCCCCTCACGTAAACATCCTATTATTTCCTATGCATAACTTCATACCTTTTTATTTGTGACAGATATTGTTTAGCTGGTAAAATATTGTTTTGGTTGTTTTTCTATACGTAATGTGTGCGGCGGCCTTCTCTCTCACGGTCTTCATCTTGAGGTGTCTATCTGGGCAGAGTTTCGAACATACCATTGAGCCCCCACTATGGATCGCAACTATTTTGGAAGCGATCTTGGTGCATTCACAGAAGGGTAGCCAGTATGTCCATACGGGTTGAGTACTTGCTTCCACACCAGCAATCTAACGTAAGGGCCCAACTCAGAATATCGACCTATGTGAGCCACGCTAGCCTACTGTGCCGAATCTCCAGTTCATCTCGTTTTCTTTCACATAGGAATTCCAGTTCAGTTTAGTGACCAACGTTAGATGTAGGTATATCCCCTCTTTGGTAAAAGGGACGAGTTGCTATTTATTATGAGGTCGAGTTTACTCTCTGCCTTATTATTGGTAAATAAAACATTGGCTGACTTGCCAAGTTTAATTAAGCTTTATGGGCCATTTTCTGGTCCAGTCGCTGACGCTGTCCAGGGTATGCTGCAATGTAGCTGTTGCGTCGCCGCATTTTGTGCGACGGGCAAGATAGCGGTGTCGTCTGTGAAGGTCACTATAATGGCGTACTCTTTTACAGTTATCTCTTTTGAAGAGAAGGTACAGGACCCTGAGGTCAATACCCTGAGGCACACCTGCCACGATGTCCTTGAAGCTGATTATTTGCTGAAATGCTTCTGGAAGATCGCAAAGAATTTTAAAACAGCTTGTCAAACCCCTGGAAGTCTCTGGATGACACCAGATCATACCTTCGTCGTTTACAAGATCTCCTCAGCAACCTCCACAATTTTGCACTTGGTAGAGTGTTTACTCCAGAAGTCGTATTGGCGTTTCGGAGCCAAGCTCCGCTCTTTATGTTATATCGTCAACATTTAATAATTGTTTTCTTTTAACTCTTTTTTATATTATTAGCTATATTAAATAAACTCTATTAAATCCTCTATAAGTGCATTCTTCAAAAGAATTATTCACTTCTATAGGTCATTTCCTCTGACTGGTGTTTAAAAAGAAACCTGACTGTGTATGTCTTGAATGAAGAAAATTCTTCTGTCAGAAAAATACTGTAAAATAAAAATATAGTCTTAAAGAATTCATATGTTTTAAATTATATGTATTAAAAAAATTACATATTTTATCCCCACCTTAAAAATATTTTACAACACAATATAATTGTAGCAAAAGGATTGGTTGAGTCTATTGTACTCAGTAACGCCCTAACAAAAAGTTCATAATTGCGATTTCACTCATTACACTTGTCTCAGATAATGGTTTCCCAAATCTAGAACAGTTCATGTATAACAGTCATATTGCTCTAGTATGCATTTTAACACAGTCCCTTTGCTTTACATGATGTTTTTACTGAGTCATTTTGCTTTACATGATTTTGTCAGTCTTTTTGTTTTAGATGATGTTTTAACCCTGTACTTTTGCTTTTCAATCAGTGCCTTTATTTTACTTGACGTTTTCTTCCTTGCCTTAGATGACGTTTTCGGGTAGTGCTCTTGCCTTAAATGACACTCTTAAACATTTTTCTCTTCATAAGTTTTCGAATTATGCTTTTGTTTTACATAACGTTTTCAGCCATTGCTATTTCCTTACGTGTCGTTTTGACCCATTGCTTTTGCCATGCACGAAGCTTGCACCCATTTCTGTTGCTTTACATGACGTTTGCACCCATTACTATTGCCTCCCATGACGTTTACACCCATTGTTGTTGCCATACATCGCGATAGAACCCATCGTTGTTGCCCTACATAACGTCTTCACCGATTGCTCTTACCTTACTTGAAGTGGGTACCAATTGTTGCCTTATATGAAAATTGTATACAATGGACTTGATTTGCATTACGTTTACACAATTGCTGTTGTTCTACATGACGTTATCACCCATTTGTGTTACCTTACTTGAAGTGGACAACAATTGATATTGTCTAACATGAAGTTTGCACCCATTTATGTTGCCTCTTCAGATAGGACCTGCTTTATGTTTTTTTTATCTATCTTATGTCATGACATCTATCTAATTTAAATGGCTTCTTCTCTATACCCCAGTAGATGAGACGTTTTTGACAATAGTAATTATTCCTTTACTCGCTAGTATTCATAATAATAAAACAACACTCATACACACACACATATACACAGACGTGCGCGGGCGCATGTATACACACACACTCAAACGTGCGCGCGAATGTATACAACCGAGCCCTTAGCGCCCACATACACACACACACACACACACACACACACACACACACACACACACACACACATACACAAACACACACACACACATTCGAGCATATATATATGATAACAAACATATGTGGCTAGAGAATAAATTTAGTGGTATCCAAAAAGAATCATAGAGTGTAGAAATATTGAGCAAAAAGCGACAAGGATAGTTACTAAAAGAACGACAAGATACTTAACCATTGTTCTATTTTGGGTGTAGTTATAAATGGGCTGAGGGAGCTTGTAGCAATAGAAGGGTCCAAGTATTTTAAGATGGGAGTTTCCAAGGACCAAAATACCTTAGATATAATAGCACTGTACCGTTACAGAAAGCTATTTGTAAAAGTTATGTTAATCACAGGTTCAACTAAAATACATAAGAGGGAGAGAATGTGCGAGGTTTAAAAAGTGAGATATCGGAGTAGGAGTCTTGGAGGAACTTCAAAAGAGGGCAGACGTTTTGAGGCGGTTGACCAAGTGTCAGCAATGTTGATATGGGGTAAATTTTGTTGAATAGAATTAAGGGAATTGTAGGTTTTTTATGTGTATACTTTGAAAGTGCGGCGTAAATGATTTAGTAAAAAATTAGGAAAGTAAATTAGTTATCTGAAAGGTGCCGCGGAACAGCTATAAATGGTGAAGATTCCAGGAACTCAACAAAACAATAAGTACTTTCTTCTTAAATTAAAATTAGCCAAAAGAGCGTTATTTACTTAATAAATTCAGAACAATTTTAAATTCATTGGTATAAAATATTAATCTAATTTTTTTCCACCAATTTCTAATTTATAAAAGATCCAATATAACGACCCAAGAGAAAGAACAAATAACACTGTAATTATTAAACTTTATTGTATTAAAAAACTGAAGCCTCAAGAGTCCACCTTTTTAGTAATTAAAATATCAGTTAAGCAATCAATCTTGTTACTGCATAGTATTAAGGTAATTTGGTATAATGTGTATTAATTTAATGTCACGAATAAATGCAAGTGATGTTAAAAGTTATATGATTATTAATTATTTAGGAACCTGAAGGTGTGACTATAGAAGGTAAGGTAATCAGATATAACCTAAAGGTAAAGTTATATTTTAAATAACTCAGGTTATAATATGTATAAGATATTATAAAAACATTGTATATAGCAATAAATATAATTCAGACCTTCTTCTGAATCTTTGAATAATTCAACTTGAAAGATTACAAAGATATTCTGCATATTTGAAATTTGAATATTCAACTACTCCTTAAAGCCTCTGTGGAACTTGTTATAAGTTGTAACTTTTACATGGGTTTTATAATTACAAGTTTATGAAACTGTGCTAACTAAGAATTTGTATCGTAGTGACACATCTCTACCTTACCTGAAGATATTTGTAAGCATATACTTACATAAAGTGTATGTACAAAGTAAATGTATTTATACGATTGGCGTTACATAAGTAAGTAGAATGTATGATTTCCTTCGGCTTATCAGTTCAACTTGCCAAGTTTGAGTACTTGTCACTTTTTCAGGTTTTAATAAGTTGTTAACAGTCGAATAAGTTGTTTTATTTTACAATAATCAAATCTTTTCTTCTTAGTTATAAAAACTGGAAAATATATTTTGCTTTAAAATTTATGTTTTGCAAAAGAATAAAATTCAGCGAAATGTTAGTGAAAGTAAATCAGTTCCTTCGAGAGAGTTATAAGTTTCCAATTTGACGATGAAGACGTTGAAGATGACGAAGACGGGACAAGAAATTTCGATAAAAGTAAAACAATATTACAATAAATAGTACCATATCCTCATGATACGTTGTTACAGATGTAAAGAAATCAACTAAATTCATATTTGTGTTTCTAGATGTTTCCGGAATTGAACGAGTGGTAGCCATTTGTGTTGTAAAACGGTTGAAGTTTCAAAAAAAATTTTAAATGGCACCGGTTAGTTATACTAACTCAATTATACAACTTATACTAATGTTGTTCCTTAAACAAGAACAATTGTTTACCATGTGTGCAACCACTGTTTTTTTTAAGAAAAAAGGAAATGCAAATCTTTGATATATTGTTTCGCAAATGTTCAATTTAACTCTAACGTTATTTTCGTGTTTGCTTGAATGAATATTCATTATAAACAGAAGAGAAGTAATAAATAATATTACCAACAATAAGTACCATCACATCTTACTTTAACAGGTGCCTTACCAATATAACGTTATTTTTGACGCATTATTATACAGTTTAAAGGAAATTCTATATGACTCCGTCCAATTCAACTTACTCCAGTGTTGTTCCGTAAACGGCATACCAATTGAAGAAAATAGGAAATGCAAATCTTTGAAATATTGTTTCGCAAAAGTTAAATTTGGCTGTAACTTTACTTCTCCGTGTTTACATGTTTCATTAAAATATTCATTATAAACAGAAGAGAAATTATATTAAATGTCGCCAAGAACAAATAGCAGCCTAGGCTACTTTATCAGTTGCTTTACAAATATAACCTCTTTTTGAAACTTCGTTTTCACATTTCCAACAGTTCCACTGAAATCTGCCTGCTCAGCTTCCAGTCAGGAATAAAGAGCTCTGATGGATTGTAAGCGATTGGTGAAGACTAGAAATAGACATCTTTTTGCGCATAAACTGCAATCGTGAAGCTGTAGTAGCTTACGCAATGTTTGTAGCTGTTTGTATTTTACGTCAAGAAAATTAAATATCTTTTAAAGAAACTAATTCAATTCAGTTTATAATAAGTTCATACATTCAAGTGTCTGTTAACGCATTTAGGTTATGTTCCAATTTGTTCAAACGGAAATGCCTTTGTTGTGTTACATTTTACCCATATTAGCCTTGTTATAATTGATTTTTGAGTAACATAAGTTAAACCAAATAATATCAAAAATCGTATAGTAATGTTAAGCCTTTTGTTCATTTCTCTTTGCTAGAGTTTAAAAGTAAAATACAATAAACGTTGAAATAAAATAAGGCCTTCATGATAGGTACAACTGTAATAATTTCTAGTATACAAAACCTTTACACACAAATAGTGTAAAAACCAAAAAACCAATTTTCTACTTCCCAGAGTACCAATATTCCTAATACATTTTCAACACACTTACTTATAGCGTTAGTTAACTTATCCTTCGTGTGATTATAAAATCTATTCCATCAATTTGATTGCAATTAAATTTCAAACACCAAGTATTTAGGTTTCATGTGTTTGCAACCATCCAGTAAACATTAACCCACCTGCAACTTATAAAAATCACTAAGATTCTACTGAATTTATCGCCCATTCTTAGTCATGGCCTTAATTCGGTTGAATGCGAATTTAAGTGCTACCACCAGAGAAAAGGACGAAGGATCAGGTGTTTTTGTTTTCTCTAACGACAATAGAAGCCGTAAAACTTTGCTTCGATGCCGTAATGGCGTCCTAACCCGGCGATAGGCTTGTCTCTGACTTTTTATTATACAAGTTATCCGCAAGATTTATAACTAAATGTTATGCGCAGTAAGGCTGCATGTCCGTCATTTAATTCAAAATCATATGAGTGAAAGTAAGTACGCAAATATGACCACGAAAATTAGAAATCGAATAGAAACAACAATTAATACTTATTGCTAGAGTCTTATTGCAAATAAAATACCAATTAAAAAATGTGGTTTATTGCTTATCCGCGCGCCATTGATATTGGAAATAAAATTATGCCCAATGATGTAGAAAATCCTTACGAACACACAAAGAATAATGAAATCGACCACTAAATAATGAGAAAATTTGATAAATACACTTTTAGTCTCACAAGAGGTGTATGAAATTAAAGCCTCCTTATAATTATACTCCATTAAAATAACATAACTGCTACAATACTTCTCTATGTAGGCCTATAAGTAATAAACAAAGAATTCTAACAAAACAATATAACAATAAAATATCAAGTAAGAATGGATTTGATTAATAAAAATAAAATTTAATAATGTTCAAGACTATTACTGCATGAGTGAAGTGAAACAAGACTATCTTGTTGGGTGGGACAATGGAATGCAATCCATGCTAAACTGCAGGTCTTTTACTTGTATCTATGATTAAATTACATATATAAAATTGGTTTAACAAACATCAAGTCTTAGAAACAGTATTATCTAAGGTAAAGTCTATAAGAACAAAAATTTGTTTCTTTTGATTTACTGCCTAAGCATAAAACGTTTTTATCAAATACAAATTATTAGAATTTTAAATACAGAAAACATTATTCTTACCATCTCCTTTGGTGTCAGAGAAGAAAAAACATCAGGTGGGAAAACGCGCTGTCTTTTGTTCTTATCGCGGCGCAGTTATGCAATTCGGATGAACTTATAATAAAGTTGCTTATATGACGGTAACACATGACAACTCAAACAGCTGTCTGATTAAGTAGCAATGTTGTTCAGTACTTTATATTTCTCTCAACCAATAGCCAAGGTATATGACCATTATTCTTACTTCTTCAAGGATTTCTAATCTTGATAATAGAGAGCCGGAACAAAGGACCGAGGATCAAGTGTTTTTGTATCCTATTATACCGAGTGAAGCAGTAAAAATAAAAATGCTATGATGGCGCCATAACGCCATGCTACAGGCGTTTCTATTTTAATGTGTTGTTTTATTAAGTTAATGTATTTCTCATGCATTAGGAAGATTTACGAGAAACCTAATCACGTGATAAAATAGTAATTTTAATAAAATATTACGCAGACGGTAACTAAATATCGAGTAGATTCTATAGGAGTTGTATGGAAACTGTGTCACAATGAAGTAAGATCTACTAAGAAATTAAAAAAATCATGACTACCAACATAGCTTTGTTCAAGTATGTATTCTCCAAATGTTGATTCTAGAGGAAATCATGAATATGTACAAATAAATAATTTTCCAAAACCTACCACATTTGTATAAATATAGTAAAAAAGGTCCCTTACTGTTCTGGACATATAGTATCATTTATGATGCCTTCATACACGATCTAGGTACTACCATTTTGCACATGAGTAGCTAAAAGTGGCCAACGAGAGGATTTTCAAAACAAGAGCTATGAAAAATGGGAAACACCCATTGAGGGAAATTATAAGTCCTGGTACGTGTCCCTCTCCATGCCATGCTATGCTTTTTTCTATTTCCCAAACCAGACAATCTGTATTCCTTAATTCTGTCTAGTTCCAACCGTCCTCATGATTCTTTCGTCTTACGAGGGGTTATATATATATATATATATATATATATATATATATATATATATATATATATATTAAATATGGTGATATCTTTTCTTGTAATATAGTTAATAAATTAAAAATATTTCAAAAGCAAGAACACTTTAAATTCATGTGTTATTCAAAGCTTTTCGGCTTCACAGTAAAGAACATTTAATCATTAAAATGTAAGAATATTTATAAATACCCAACGAATAGAGTACTAGTTCACTTTGCCCCAATGACGACGCTCTCTGAAACGCTTTAAGTAATAAATTATTGATTATCAGCTGTTTCCTATTATTTAATTACTACTCCAATAAACCATCTTCTAATCTGGCTGCGTTCATATTACATCTTCAATTTTGTTACAAGTTTCGTCACCTTTCAAGTCTTGGTGATGTCACATAAAACTTGTTTTTCACCTTTTTAACACGTCACTACTCGTAGTCAAGTTAACTTAGTAAACAAACTTCTCGCTGAAGCATTTTGTAAGCATTAGCCAGACCAGGTTTTCAACATAAGTCTACGTGACACATTAAGGCCGGCCCGGTAGCGTAAGTGATTGTTCCGCTCAGAGACCACCTGAACCCTTGTGATTGAAACCTGACGTCATACTTGCTGTTTTTCGTAATACGTTTAGTAGGAACAGCTTTTAAGGGAATGGGTCATTGATTAGGTTACCTAAATAGTGAAGTTATTGAATAGTCTCTCCAGCTCCTACTTAGTGTATGGTAAAACTGCTTTTTTAAGAGCTGCAACAACATATACTATGACGATTCAACATATTCTAATTTCCAATCTTTAGCGGTGTTTATGATAAGTTGCTTAACATAGCTATTATTCCTTTTCTAAAAAGTATCGTTGATGGTGCCAGCAATAGTGTCTATCTATATTTCCAAATGTATCCGTTTTATCTATTCAAATGGCTTCAGTTCAAATCTAATCAATTTTTCTTTCGATATTTGCTTGCATCTTGCAAGCGCACATTTCCTACTTATATAAAAACCAATTAATTTTTAAACAATAAAAATAAATAAATAAGACTCAAAAGGTTGATAAGCCTGCGATAAGTACAAACATTTTCCACTACACCAGAAAAATATTTTAATTAATTACATTATATTTTATCTTTTACTACGGTAAGACGTAATTACCACTAGAACATTGTTCGAAACCGCCCCGAATCTAAACAAAAACCAAGAGAACAGTTCCGAATTATTCAGTGACCATTCAGTGTTTATCTGCAGAAACATCATACTTGATTTATCATCTAAACTTTAAGCTACACCGGGTGACGTGTTACTTATTTTAATATATGTTAACTATATATTTATATAATTTAAAATATAAAAGTTTAGAATAGGAATACAATCAAATACTGACGAAAGTCGCTTAGTATAACCGGAAAGGATTATTGCCAGTACATATGTACTCAAATTATGTTGTTCTTATTCAAATTCTTACTATGCAGGACGTTGTTTTTTAAAATAAAATAGTATTGATTAGAATAATAATTTAATTATTGCTTAAAAGTAATAGATCACGGTTCCGTAATTGTAATTAACGAACTATTAAAAAGCCATGCTACAAATACTTTGCAGCCTATGGGATGGCAAAATCAGAATGTTATTTGTTTTTTTTTAATTGTTTAACATTCGGAATATGCAAACTATATTTAGAAAAAGTATATAAAATGTGAATTTCTAGCAAGGGTTTGTGATTTTCTAATAAATATTAATGTAGTTGTTTAATTTTTTAAAGCAGAGTCATCATTACTTTACTGTATATACAGTAAACTCCCGATTATCCGTGGAATAGGGTGGGCCCGGCAACGCCGGATAACGAATTCCCCGGATAATCCGCTTTGAACAAAGAATACGCAAAACGATTGATAATCGATTATTATACCATAAGTTACACAAATAATTACCCCGCTTAATGCAATTCACAAATAATCTTCAGAGGACAAAATAAATACAGAAAATAATTTAAAATGTCGTTGTATTTGACGGATTATAACATGTACATTTATATGTCTAACTATTTACAATACGTACATAAGTATATGTCCAAAGTATGTATGTATGTACATATGTAACTTCCTTTACAGAAAATACTTTCACTTTTTAACAAAAAAATCTGTCACTTTCGTCTGTTTTTTGTCAGCATTGATTTAGCTTTAATTTGCGATCTAAGTTTCTTGAGAACCATTTTGTCGCAGAGTGTCTACTTTTGTAACAAAGCCATAAAGATCGATAATGTATATGACAGACATGGATAATGCATATGTCACGTCCGTCTAGACTATTTATAGCCGAGATTAGCTGACATTTGTTTACAATCTTATAATACACATTAGGTTTTCAGGCGTCCAAGCATTTTGTCATTGTCTCTTATATATAGTAGTTTGCTCGCCTCTTTTATTTCGCTGGCCCGCTTCGGGATGCTTCCCTTTAAAAGTAAAAATTAGCACGTACATATTTACATATCTATTCCCTTCATCTTACCTTCTATAAAGCCTTATATGTATTTCCGTCGTAATTCACCGTTTGCAAATTTAAACACATGAATCTGATTGGAATAAAAATTGGATATTTGTAAAACAATGACAGACCCGGATAATCCGCAAACCGGTTAATCCGCACACGGATAATCGGGAGTTTACTGTATATATATATATATATATATATATATATATAT
Source organism: Prosapia bicincta (assembly GCA_036971475.1). Lineage (NCBI taxonomy): Eukaryota > Metazoa > Arthropoda > Insecta > Hemiptera > Cercopidae > Prosapia > Prosapia bicincta. The sequence continues at coordinate 266,816,640 of JBAIZL010000001.1, forward strand.
ATATATATATATATATATATATATATATATATATAGAGAGAGAGAGAGAGAGAGAGAGAGAGAGAAAATATTAAGACCCTAAATATTCCTCCTATTTAGGAGCATGATAATGTCATTTTTACGTAATGTTGAACAGGACCCATTCCCTTAAAAGCTGTTCCTACTAAACGTATTACGAAAAACAGCAAGTATGACGTCAGGTTTCAATCACAAGGGTTCAGGTGGTCTCTGAGCGGAACAATCACTTACGCTACCGGGCCGGCCTTAATGTGTCACGTAGACTTATGTTGAAAACCTGGTCTGGCTAATGCTTACAAAATGCTTCAGCGAGAAGTTTGTTTACTAAGTTAACTTGACTACGAGTAGTGACGTGTTAAAAAGGTGAAAAACAAGTTTTATGTGACATCACCATGACTTGAAAGGTGACGAAACTTATAACAAAATTGAAGATGTAATATGAACGCAGCCAGATTAGAAGATGGTTTATTGGAGTAGTAATTAAACAATAGGAAACAGCTGATAATCAATAATTTATTATTTAAAGCGTTTCAGAGAGCGTCGTCATTGGGGCAAAGTGAACTAGTACTCTATTCGTTGGGTATTTATAAATATTCTTACATTTTAATGATTAAATGTTCTTTACTGTGAAGCCTAAAGTTGTGACTTCCCTCAAAATATCTTTAAAGCCTCTGTTTGGTTTGGGTTCTATGCCCACTCTGCTGGTCGTTTAGCAATACCCAGGGGACACGCACAGCTTAAAGTAGGCGTCCAACTTTGTCCTCCTTAAGGAAATGAATACCTGTTAGCGAAGAAAGGTAAAACCTTGCCACTGCCTGTCAATCCTATATCTCTATTGACCTCAAGAAGCCTGATTGAATCTACAATCAATGAAAAAAAAGGGAGAACCAAAATGAAATGAGCGTTGGAAAGATATGGAGGAGCCTGGGCCACACAGTGCTAATACCACATAGCCTACCTAGAGTGGAAGCTGTTGCCAGATTCCGAATGCTTACGGGCCATGACTATCTGCAACCCCACATATATAAAATAGGACTAGCAGCCTCAGATATTTGTCCTCTGTGAAACTGCCAAAAGATGGATGCTCCACATCTTCGGAATTGCACAGCGTTGCAAGATGTGGAAGACCGAAGCCAGCATAGTCTGTACTGGGAGGCTAGGAGGAGAATGGCAGAAATGCCAAGATTTGGCATTGGATAAAGGAAAGTAATATCTTTAAATGGAATCGCAAAAGTCAGTGGGAAGTAAAACAAATTTTTATAGCTTAAGAAACCGAACATAGGGGAATGTTGTCTTAAGATTTCATTGCAGTTTTTAAAATTAATAAGTGCCTCAAAACCGCCAGGGCATGTTTATGGCCCAATTACCGGTGCTTTTGTGAAAACTTAAAATGAAAAATTAAAATTTAATAAGAGTTCAGTGTAAAACTACATTATAAATGTGTATTTAAAATATTTGAAATGTGAAGAATTTATTTCTGTACGAAAACAACTGTTTGCACCAAGTGTGGCGCCTAATGGAAACACGTGACCGCAACGTTTACGTAACATTGTCGTCTTGACGACATTGTTGGTCCAGATGGAACAGTAAAGTAATGCCACCGAAAACACTGGATTAAAAATGCGTATTTAAAATATTTGAAATGTGAAGTATTTATTTCTGTACGAAAACAACTGTTTGCTCCGAGTGTGGCGCCTCATGGAAACACGTGACCGTAACGTTTAGTAACGCTGTCGTCTTGACGACATTGTTGGTCCAGATGGAGCAGTAAAGTGCGCAGTGAAGGAAAGTTAAATGAGATATCGTTTTTTGTTCCGGTAAATTGTGATGCGGCATTGAATAGAACTGATTAAGCGGGGTTTGAAGCAACACAAAATACAACCATTTCTCGAAAGAGGACCGCACGCTGTGGAAGATACTGGATTGTGATTTGTAGGCTTTCATTCCGTGATTCTCAAGTATAAAAATTATTTTGTCTAGGAAAAATCTCAACTATATCAAAATATTTTTAATACTTAAAGTTTCACAGAAAAGGCAATTTTCAATTTGTATTCTAAAAATGTCGTTTTATTCTTCCGAAACATATTCCCCGGTCGAGTAAACGTTGAGACCAAAGAGGGACCTGGCAAAATAGTAGCAGTAGTTCACATATGTTTCTCTCCATGTGCACCTGGCAGTAGTGCTGATAGTATTCCCCTCTTCGGCTACAATGTGTAATCACTCGTAGTTCGAATATTTTCCCCGCTCAATTTTCCCCGCTCAAAGTTCGCTGTGAAGAAAAGTTAAGTGAGATATTGTATTTTATTCCAGTAAATTGTGATGCGGTATTGAATAGAACTGATTAGTTTGAAGCAACTCAAAATACAACCATTTCTAGAAAGAGGACCACACGCTGTGGAAGATACTGGATTGTGATTTGTAGGCTTTCGTGACGTGATTCCTAGGTATAGAAATTACTTTGTTTCGAAAAAATTACAATTAATTCAAAATATTTTTAATACTTAAAGTTTCACAGAAAAGGCCACTTTTAATTTATATTCTCAAAATGTAACTTTATTCTTCCGAAACATATTCCCCGGTCGAGTAAACGTTGAGACCAACGAAGGACCTGGAAAACAGTAGCAGTAGTTCACATATGTTTCTCTCCATGTGCACCTGGTAGTAATGCTATAGTATTCCCCTCTTCGGCTACAATGTGTAATCCCTCGTAATTCGAATATTTTCCCAGCTCAATGTTTACTTGGTGTAGTAGTAGTTTGTTGGAAACTTCATCATTATTAACTTTATGTTTCTCAATTTCTAGAAAATTTGAAACCTAACATAAATTAACAATTTGTGCTCCTAATTTATTGCAATAAAAGATATTACTTATTAGGTTATCAAACATTTCACCAAAGTTCCACGATAAAGCGAATCAAAAAGGTTATTTTAAAAATATTTGTTCCACCGAAAATACAGAGGCATTTAGGATCTGTACTTTGAGCTGCAATGTCTACGTTGGAATATTGTGGGTGAAGAAGATGATTTACTAATCTTCATTTTACCGATTTTATATTTTACTTTATAGAAAGCAAATGCTACTTTTAATAGGTACTGTTGACAAATCAACATGCTTGCGATATCAACCAGATGATCATATTGACAACACGGACTGTAAACAAATCATTGTTACCTTAGTTGATTGTTTTTCCTAGCATTAAATCAAACACAAATTATTCGAATAAAGCTACGATGTTTATTATTTTTTTAATTCGAAATTTTATTTGACCTTGATATAAAAATAGTCACCAGGTCTGCATTTTTATTTTAAAATAACGCTCCTATCATGTTAATGAACTTATATTGTTGCCTAAAAGATGTAAATTCTTGTGCAAAAATAGGTAGAGTTGTGATTTTAAATGCGAAAATCTTTAATATAAACGGTAAACGAGTGTTCGAGTGAGATATACTAATGTAGATGAAATAGTTTGTCAACTGTTGGGTAATTGAAGCTGGATTATACCATGAGTTTAAAACAAATTGAACGTTTTTCAAATTAATCCGGATTTTCACCGTCAATGGAAAACAGAGTTAATCTCCTCAGATTTCGCAATGGAAGTACATGTCAGTTTAAATATTTAATTAATACATCGATCCCTCACGGATTCGCCGCTCCTTGGGGAGAAAGCAAGGCCATGCGTCAGCAACGGTTTCAATTCAGTTTGATAAACAAAGATTCAGTTTGATTTGTCTCGATCAATACCTTGCTAAAGGAAACTATGGTAATTGTAGTACGGTGGTTGTGAAATACTTGCATTCACACCCACAATGATTCCCTAAACACACATCACGCCCTCAACACAATATACAGTTACACCTACACCCAAACACACGCACGCACACACACCTAAAGCTGTACCTAGACAAATGTGCGCGCACACAAAACCCACATACACACTCAACACTCGCACAACTCAACACAACACTCAAACCAATATGCAACATCTACTCCCAGACAAGTGCGGGCACGCACAGACTTTCCCCCCTCCCACACACAGGCACTCATACATACACTAAACCATCATATACAAATACGCGCGAAGACAGATATTAACTACCAATCTATGTAGGTTTAAAGAGACATTTGCACCACTAATATTAACGAACGAAAGAAAACAATGTACACATCGTTACATTAAGATCGGCTTTAGGGAAATTCTCTCCCTGTCACATACATACAAACTCACACGTATATACGAGAGCGCGCACACGCACACATATAGTAGGC
>JBAIZL010000001.1:266825924-266875924 GCA_036971475.1 Prosapia bicincta
TCCCAGACTACATATTTCACTTGCGTATTTTGAAGTAAAACATCTTTCTTATGACCCCGTGTACTCCCCACCCATAACTTTCAAATACTCTAGCATCTAGCATTCCTCCTGTCCTGCATGTAGTGTTCATCCTATGTCTTCAACATGTGTCGAAGCTCGTTGGTGAGATGATTGTCTGCATATTCAAACTTAGAGCAAACACGAAAGAAATAAATACAGAACAGATTTTAAAATATTGGTTTTATATTAGTAATATTTTAAAACCTTTTGACTTTTGTTTCGTTATTTATGCTGTTAACTTATTAATGATCCCAATATGACATTTGTAGACATACTATAAATAAATAAATAAATATATATATATATATATATATATATATATATATTAAAAAAACACACACACTCACACACACATATTCACACATACACACACACACACACACACACACACACACACATACAAACCGCACGCGCACACTCCCTCACACTCTCACACTCACACAAACACAAACACACACACACACACAATAGTTGTTAGTAATACACTAAGGATAGTTATTGTGATTTCATTTATTCATTGAGTTCAAATTGAGTGATCTCAAGCTGGCGGCGTATGCTCGGGTTATTGTTTTGGGTATTTTAAAACTGAAAACAAATCAATTTCTTTTTTTACTGAAGGCCGTGTTTCCTATTTTTTTAAACAAGAAATAAAATGTGGAAAATATTCTCTAGACAGTATTACTAGTTTAGTATTCAAAATAATATATACTTTAGGCCTACATATTTTTCAAACAATATTGCTAATGAAAGATAAGTAATTAACTTTTATTTATACAAATAATAATTTGTAACAAGAATTTTTATTCTTAATAAAAGTAAATAGTAAAATAAAAGATTAAAAATAATGGCAAATTTAACAACAATGAAATATGATTTCCATGGTAGGCAACAATACCGTTCTCCATCTCGTATTTCAAACCCTTACTTTAAGTTAAGCCTTCTTGAGTCATCCTTTCGCCAACTTTAGAAGGCATCACCCTACTCTTTCTGATCACGTTATTATTAGAAGGGGTAGCTGGCTGATGGCTTACATAGTTAGGACACTTACCGACATGGCCCCGCTATGGTCTCTCGTCGGTCTATAGTCGACGATACCGCGGTACGCCATAACACAACACACTCTCATTCGCTGATTCAGTTTTGCCTTTTTTTTAACTCTAACACTTTACAAAGGTCTTTAAACAGTTGGTCTAGAGTGGTGCACACATTCGATCGCTATTTACTGTTATTTACCTACGTCAGGCACTATTATATTAATATATTATACCCTTAATATATATTTTTATATTAGCTGCTTGTTAGGCTTACTAACAGTTCACGACCAACTGAACAGCTTATGAGTGGGTCATCAGCCAAACCACAAAAATATTTGAATAAAACTAATGTTACAAAACTTTGTATAGTATAAAATCTTTGAATATATTGTAATATATTGTACTATTTTATGTAATACAATTTTTTTAAAATGATTTTGTTTTTCTTTAAGCTACGTAAAATTCGTTACTGTAGAAACGAAATAAAGAATTAATTGTTTTATGAACATTTAGACTATGAAATGGTGTTCTCAATAATTTTGTTTCAATTTGATTAAGATCTAAGGGGCCATAAGCGGTGGCAAACTAATGTCTGAAAGGTTCATTTAAATATATGTTTAAAATTGTGTTGCTTATTGTCGATCTAAAAATTATGCTGAATTAAAGCAATTTCGTTTTATGTTTACGATAATGTGATTGAAGATCTACATGGACAGCAAAGAAGGTAGAAATTGTAAAGCACAGATTTTATTTAAGTTTGCTAGTTTCTATTAGATCATCGATAACAACGTCTTTTTTACACACGAAAATACTACGTTGAGAACGTGGTTTTTAGAATATAGGGAGCAAAAATAAACTTTACCATGTCTAATGACGTCTACATAAACAAATAAATCAAGTTACGGACAACTCCAAGAATAAATCATGTCATCGAAAATGGGCGAGAAAACTTACCGAACGTTCCTCGGGTTTTATGAGGACGTAAAGATAAGTAAGGAAAGTGGACAAATAAGAAAACCTTAGAATGCGACCTGGAAGGGGGAGACAAATTGACATAGATGAAAAATTATTTCGAAGACTTTATTGATACTTGAGATTGAAATTAATCACAGTTAGTTTAAAAAAAAAACAAAACAAAATTTGAGATGAAAGTTAATACCTTAGTTGAATTTTTTTTGAAACACACATCACCGGATTCATAGCCCACGCTTTTTGCACCCGGTTAGTAAAACTAAAAATCCTTTCCCCCTCACGTAATCATCCTATTATTTCCTATGCATAACTTCATACCTTTTTATTTGTGACAGGTATTGTTTAGCTGGTAAAATATTGTTTTTTTTTCTATACGTAATGTGTGCGGCGGCCTTCTCTCTCACGGTCTTCATCTTGAGGTGTCTATCTAGGCAGAGTTTTGAACATACCATGGAGCCCCCACTATGGATCGCAACTATTTTGGAAACGGTCTTGGTGCATTCACAGAAGGGTAGCCCGTATGTCCATACGGGTTGAGCACTTGCTTCCACACCAGCAATCTAACGTAAGGGCCCAACTCCCGGCAAGCTGGCCTGAGCAACCGGGCGGGTCCACAGGTGGCGGATAGTGGGACGGCCTACAGAAATGTAGGTTACCTGTGAATAAGGATTCCGGAAGGTTTCTGAATATGCAGGCCTGGACCAAGGCTATGGTTCAAAGGTGAGGAATTATCCCTCCTCGTCAGTCAACCGGTTGGGCGTGGTAGAAATAACCGAGTGCTCTGACCGGGGAGACTGGGGTAGTTGGGAATTAAGTCCTCACAATGCTACTCTCACCTCCCGGGTGAACCAAGGGCAATGCGACAGTGAAGTATGGGCGGGAAACTACCCAAACGACACAGTTGTAAAAAAGAGAGTAAAGCAGGCTGTTCGTCTGAGCATTTAATAATGTCCTGAACTTGGGGTGTGCTTCAAGGTCAGTGACTGAATACCCAATCCAAGGTGGAAGGCATCGTGCCGAAGGATGAATGGCTGCAGGGTATAAAATGCAGTCCCAAACGATCCCCTTGAGAAACCAGACAAAACCTCATTGTATGTTGTCTTGCCAGGGCAGTGGGGGCTCTGCTCTGGTCGACCGTTATTTCCCCCATACTCGTGGGACTTTAATGGACCAAGTAAGTAAAAGAATTTATTTCGAGACTGCACAGACAGTGGGAGCCAATGAGACGGCAAACCGTGAGTCTGTAGCAGATGTGTCAACGGCAACCATCACTGGGGGTGCGGGGGCGGCTGTCAAGCTGCCGACTGCAGAAACCGGTGAAGTGGCTGTAGAGTTGAGCACGATGTCTAGTCCTGGGGCTGCTCTGCGGACCCAGGCGACTGCAAATTAAGCAGAACAATGATCAAGATCCTCCAAGTGAACCTACAGCATAGCAGGGCGGCGAGTGCTGTCGTGTGTAGGATGCTGGACAGGGGAGAGGTGGACTTGGTTCTCATCCAGGAGCCATGGATTTCTGGAGGACGAATATGCGGGCTGGCGACATCTGGAGGTAAGTTGTTGTACGATAAGGACTCCGGTGTTCCCAGGACGTGTATCCTGGTTAGGAGGGGGTTGAGTGCTTTTGTACTAACGGACGTCTGCTGCAGGGACTTAATAGCAGTGACGGTGGAGCTGCGGGCGGAGGGGAGGATGAAGAGGCTGAACCTTGCCACGGCATATCTCCCCTTTGACTACGCGGGGGCTCTACCAACACAAGAGCTGAGGAGGCTGGTCGAGCACTGCGGGGCTGTGGATGAGGAGCTGCTGGTGGGGATGGATGCTAACTCCCATCACACTTCGTGGGGAAGTACAGGTACCAACACTAGAGGTGAGGAACTTTTAGCTTATCTTAGCTCTAAGAATTTACTAGTCTTAAATCAGGGGGAAGAGCCGACGTTTGTCACTAGGGCCAGACAGGAGGTCCTGGACATTACGGCGGCATCGAACCAGACGGCTAGGTATGTACCAAACTGGCATGTGTCGGATGAACCATCTTCTTCTGACCACAGACATATTAGGTATGATATCTCTCTAAATCCAGCCATGCTTCGGCCAACCAGGGATCCAAGAAGAACAGACTGGGACTCCTACAGGAGGGACCTGGGAGTTCGGATTGAGGAGGCTGGATTGGAGTATGGTGGGAGGAGAGAGCTAGGAGACTCTGCCGCATTGGTTGGCGAGGCTATAGTAGAATCCTTTACTGATAACTGCCCTCTTAGTGGGGGGAGAAAAATAGGGGATCCGTCATGGTGGAGCAAGAAGCTAGCCAAACTTCGGAAGACCACCAGGAGACTCTTTAATAGAGCAAAAAAGAACGGGGAGTGGGACCAGTATAGGAAAACATTAACCGAATACAACAGGGCAATTAGAGAAGCACGCAGGAAGTCCTGGAAGGAGTTTTGTCAAGAGATTGACAAAACTCGGGAAGGGGCACGACTGCATAAAGTGCTATCTAAGGACCCAGTTAACCCGGTGGGGATGCTAAGAACCCCACTGGGAAATATAACAAAAATTGCAGGGGAAACTGTGGAAGAATTAATCAGAACACATTCCCCTTCCAGTAACCTGAGGAAACTTGGGGGAGCAGACACTGAACCAGTTGCCAAACTCTCCACAACACGTGGTAAGAGGGAGGACTGGGAAGTGGCAAGGAGGATAGTAACTCCACAAAGGGTAAGATGGGCTATTGGCACATTTAAACCCTACAAATCTCCAGGTCCAGATGGGATCTATCCTGTGCTGCTGCAGCAGGGAATGGATTTGCTGGTACTGGTACTTACTAAATTATACAGGCTAAGCATTGCTTTAGGGCATGTGCCGGCAGCCTGGAAAGCTAGTAAGGTGGTCTTTATACCTAAGCCCACCGGTAAAGAATCGGAAGGGAAAGGATACAGACCTATTACACTCATGTCCTTTGTTCTTAAGGGACTTGAAAAACTGAAAAAGACTGCTCTTGTTAACTTCACCAGACAGCGAAAAGATCTGACGACCAGGATGCCCCGCTTGTTTGGTGAATACCTTGAGTTTGTGGGGGAGGTGAAGTACCTGGGAGTTACTCTGGACAGGAAACTCACCTAGAACCCACATCTTGAGAGGACAGTTAACACGGCCAAAAGGGCACTGATGACTGTGAGAAGAATGGTGGGTAAGAAAGGGGGACTGAAGCCATCAATGATGCACTGGATGTATCTGAGGGTGATAAGACCTATGATTACCTATGGAGCTCTGGTGTGGTGGACAAAGGCCAACCAGGCACAGACAAGAGCTAAACTGAGCTCTATCCAGAGATTGGCCTGTCTGTGCACACTGGGAGCGATGTCAACTACACCAGGTGCAGCAATGGAAGTAATGCTTAACCTCCCTCCCCTTGAGCTTGTCCTTAGGGGAGAGGCAAGGCTGGCGGCATGGAGATTGTGCAACTCGAGCAACTGGGCTAACCTCCCAGATGTCTCGGGACATATGAGTATCGAGTGCGTGGTCAAAGAACCCGTCTTGGAAATGAGCAGCGACCACATTACTCGAACGTTTGCACCTGACCAGGTCCACCAAACTATGATGGAATGGTCAGGGACATTAACATCGGGAGCTCAGATCTGGTACACAGATGGCTCCAAGATGGACTTCGGCACTGGAGCGGGGGTGTATTGTAAAAACCCAAGGGTAGAACTAGTTTTTTCCTTGGAGAGGCATACCTCTGTCTTTCAGGCCGAGGTATATGCTATAAATGCCTATCTGGGAGAGATAGCGAGAAGGGAAACACATGGGACCCGGATTGCTATTTTCTCCGACAGTCAGGCAGCAATTAAGGCACTAAACGGACACGTGGTCACCTCGGCCATAGTCAGGGAGTGCCTAATTAACCTACAAGCTCTGGCAAGGCACAATCAAGTCATGATAGGTTGGGTGCCAGGGCATAGGGGAATACTTGGAAATGAAGCCGCAGATGCGCTGGCCAGGGAGGGGTCTTCGACTCCCCTGATTGGACCGGAGCCTGCGGTAGGTATTTCCAAATCCATGGTCAGGATGACAGTGCGAAGGTGGATGGCTGAAAGACACTGTGAGCACTGGATCAGGGCCGAAGGGATGAGACACAGCAAGCTAACCCTTAGGAAACCCTCCTTGGGGCTGCAGAAGAGTCTCATCTATCTGTCTAGGCAGGAATTAAGGATAGCCACAGGTCTACTCACGGGACACTGTGAACTAAGGAAACATTTGCATAAAATGGGTATCTACAAGGATGAACCAGTGTGCAGATTATGCGGGCAAGAACTCGAGACTGCCACACACATTATTTACAGATGTGAAGTACTTGCTGAGAGGCGCTTTAACCTCTTTGGTGATGGAACGGCTTCGGTGGATGCTGATGGTAAAACTCTAGTCAGGAGACTCCTAAACCTGGTAAGAGGGAAGGGGTTATTTGACTAGATCAGGGAGGTAAGTACAATATACCTTAAGGTAGCAGTGCTTCGGGCAATTCAAACCCGCTCCCAAGTTGAAAAAAAAAAAAAAAAAAAAAAAAAAAAGGGCCCAACTCAGAATACCGACCTACGTGAGCCACGCTAGCCTTCTGTGCCGGATCTCTAGTTCATCTCTTTTTCCTTCACATGGGAATTCCAGTTCAGTTTAGTGACTAACGTTAGATGTAGATATTTCCCCTCTTTGCTAAAAGGGACGAGTTGCTATTTATTATTAGGTCGGGTTTGCCCTCTGCCTTCTTATTGGTAAATAAGACATTGGCTGACTTGTTTTCATTAAGCTTTATACGCAATTTTCTGGTCCAGTCGCTGACGCTGTCCAGGGTATGCTGCAATGTAGCTGTTGCGTCGCCGCATTTTGTGCGACGGGCAAGATAGCGGTGTCGTCTGTGAAGGTCGCTATAATGGCGCACTCTTTTTACATTTATCTCTTTTGAAGAGAAGGTACAGGCCCCTGAGGACAATACCCTGAGGCACACCTGCCACAATGTCTTTGAAACTGGAGTACTCCTTATCTTGTTCAGTGCAGACATTTCTATCCGCAAGGTAGGGTTTGATTAGTTGCCGAAATGCTTCTGGAAGGTCGCGACGAATTTTAAAACAACAGCTTGTCAAATGCATGGAAGTTTCTGGATGACACCAGAGCATACCTTCGTCGTTTACAAGATCTCCTCAGCAACCTCCACAATTTTGCACCTGGTAGAGTGTTTACTCCAGAAGCCGTATTGACGCTTCGGAACCAAGCCCCGCTCTTTATGTTGTATCGTCAACATCTAATAATTGTTTTCTTTTAAATATTTTCTTATATTATTAGCTATATTAAATAAATTCTATTAAATCCTCTATAAGTACATTCTTCAAAAGAATTATTCACTTCTGTAGGTCATTTCCTCTGACTGGTGTTTGAAAAGAAGCCTGACTGTGTATGTCTTGAATGAAGAAAATTCTTCTATCAGAAAAATACTGTAAAATGAAAATATAGTCGTAAATAATTCATATGTTTTAAATTATAGGTATTAAAAAAATGAAATATTATATCCCTACCTTAAAAATATTTTAGACCACAATATAATGGTAGCAAAAGGATTGGTTGAGTCTATTATATTCAGTAACGCCCTAACAAAAAGTCCATAATTGCGGTTTCACTCATTACTCTTGTCTCAGATAATGGTTTCCCAATTCTATACCAGTTCATGTCTAACAGTCATTTTGCTCTAGTATACATTTTCACACAGTCCTTTTGCTTTACATGATGTTTTCACTCAGTCATTTTGCTTTACATGATTTTGTCACACAGTATTTTGGTTTTAGATGATGTTTAACCCAGTGCTTTTGTTTTTCATTCAGTGCCTTTATTTTACTTGACGTTTTCATCTTCGCCTTAGATGACGATTTTACCCAGTGCTATGGTTTTCCATTCAGTGCCTTTATTTTACTTGACGTTTTCATCTATGCCTTAGATAACGTTTTCGGGTAGTGCCCTTGACTTAAATGAAACTCTCGAACATTTCTCTCTTCATAAGTTTTCGAATTATGCTTTAGTGTTACATAACGTTTTCAGCCATTGCTATTTCCTTACGTGTCGTTTTCACCCGTTGCTTTTGCGATGCATGACGCTTACACCGATTGCTGTTACCTTACTTGAACTGGGCACAAATTGATGTCGCCTTACATGAAGTTTGCATACAATGGAGTTGCCTTGCATTACGTTAGCACATATTGCTGTTGCTTTACATACCGTCTATATCGATTTTTGTTGCCTTCCTTCAATTTGGCACCAATTATTGTTGCCTTACATGATGTTTGCATACAATGGAGTTGCCTTGCATTACGTTAGCACACATTGCTGTTGCCTTACATACCGTCTTTATCGATTTTTGTTGCCTTCCTTCAATTTGGCACCAATTATTGTTGCCTTACATGAAGTTTGCATACAATGGAGTTGCCTTGCATTACGTTAGCACATATTGCTGTTGCCTTACATACCGTCTTTATCGATTTTTGTTGCCTTCCTTCAATTTGGCACCAATTATTGTTGCCTTAAATGAGTTTACATACAATGGAGTTGCCTTGCATTACGTTAGCACATATTGCTGTTGCCTTACATACCGTCTTTATCGATTTTTGTTGCCTTCCTTCAATTTGGCACCAATTATTGTTGCCTTACATGAAGTTTACATACAATGGAGTTGCCTTGCATTACGTTAGCACATATTGCTGTTGCCTTACATACCGTCTTTATCGATTTTTGTTACTTTCCTTCAATTTGGCACCAATTATTGTTGCCTTACATGACGTTTGCATCTAATAGAGTTGCCTTGCAGTAAGTTTGCACCATTGCTGTTTTCTTACATGACCTTAGAACCCATTACTGTTGCCTCTTCAGGTAGCACTTGCTTTATGTTTTTGCATCCACATCTATCTCATTATTAATGGTTTCTTCTCTATGCCCCAGTAAATGAGACGTTTTTGACAATAGTAATTATTCCTTTATTCGCTAGTATTCATAGTAATAAAACATCACTCAGTTACACACATACACACAAAGACGTTCGCTCTCACATGTTTACACGCACACTCTTACACATTCATATATAAATACACACACACACACACACACACACACACACACACACACACACACATTCACGAGCATATATATATATATGTGTGTGTATATATATATATATATATATATATATATATATATATATATATATGATAACATAAACATATGTGGCTAGAGAATAAATCTAGTGGTATCCAAAAAGAATCATAGAGTGTAGAAATATTAAACAAAAAGCGACAAGAATAGTTACTAAAAGAGCGACAAGGTACTTAACCATTGTTCTATTTTGGGTGTAGTTATAAATGGGCTGAGGGAGCTTGTAACAATAGAAGGGTCCAAGTATTTTAAGATGGGAGTTTCCAAGGACCAATATACCTTAGATATAATAGCACTGTACCGTTACAGAAAGCTATTTGTAAAAGGTATGTTAATCGCAGGTTTAACTAAAATACATAGGGGAGGGAGAGAATGTGCGAGGTGTAAAAAGAGGAGTCTTGGAGGAACTTCAGAAGAGGGCAAACGTTTTGGGGGGGGACCAAGTGTCAGCAATGTTGATATGGGGTAAATTTTGTTGAATAGAATTAAGGAAATTGTAGGTTTTTTTATGTGTATACTTTAAAAGTACGGTGTAAATGGTTTAGTAAAAAATTAGGAAATTAAATTAGCTATGTGAAAAGTGCCGCGGAACAGCTATAAATATTCAATATTCCAGGAACTCAACAAACAATAAGTACTTTCTTCTTAAATTAAAATTAACCAACAGAGCTTTATTTACTTAATAAATTCAGAACAATTTTAAATTCATTGGTATAAAATATTAATCTAGTTTTTTTCCACCAATTTCTAATTTATAAAAGATCCAAAATAACGACCCAAGAGAAAGAGCAAATAACTCTGTAATTATTAAACTTTATTGTATTAAAAACCAAAAAGCCTCAAGAACAGATCTTGTTAGTAATTAAGATATTAGTTAAGATATAGTTAATCTTGTCACTGCATAGTATTAAGGTAATTTGGTATAATGTGTAAAAATAAATGTCAGGAATAAATGCAAGTGATGTTAAAAGTTATATGATTGTTAATTATTTATATACCTGAAGGTGAGACTATAAAAGGTAAGGTAATCAGATATAACCTAAAGGTAAAGTTATATTTTAAATAACTCAGGTTATAATATGTATAAGATATTATAAAAACATTGTATATAGCAATAAATATAATTCAGACCTTCTTCTGAATCTTTGAATAATTCAACTTGAAAGTATACAAAGATATTCTGCATATTTGAAATTTGAATATTCAACTACTCCTTAAAGCCTCTGTGGAACTTGTTATAAGTTGTAACTTTTACATGGGTTTTATAATTACAAGTTTATGAAACTGTGCTAACTAAGAGTGTGTATCGTAGGGGCACATCTCTACATTACCTGTAGATATTTGTAAGCATATACTTACATAAAGTGTATGTACAAAGTAAATGTATTTATACGATTGGCGTTACATAAGTAAGTAGAATGTATGAATTCCTTCGGCTTATCAGTTCAACTTGCCAAGTTTGAGCACTTGTCACATTTTCAGGTTTTAATAAGTTGTTAACAGACGAAAAAATTGTGTTATTTTACAATAATCAAATCTTTTCTTCTTAGTTATAAAAACTGGAAAATATATTTAGCTTTAAAATTTATGTTTTGCAATAGAATAAAATTCAGCGAAATGTTAGTGAAAGTAAATAAGTTCCTTCGAGAGAGTTAAAAGTTTCCAAGGTGACGATGAAGACGTTAAAAATGACGAAGACGGGACAAGAAAATTCGATAAAAGTAAAACAATATTACAATAAATAGTACCATATCCTCATGATAAGTTGTTACAGATGTACAGAAATCAACAGAATTTATATTTGTTTTTTAGATGTTTCCGGAATTAAACGAGTGGTAGCCATTTGTGTTGCAAAACTGTTGAAGTTTCAAAAAAAATTTTAAATGGCACCGGTTAGTTATACTAACTTATAATTATACTAACTCAATTATACAACTTATACTAATGTTGTTCCTTAAACAAGAACAATTGTTTACCATGTGTGCAACCACTGTTTTTTTTTTGAAGAAAAACGGAAATGCAAACTTTTGATATATTGTTTCGCAAAGGTTCAATTTAACTCTAACGTTAATTTTCGTGTTTGCATGAATGAATATTCATTATTAACAGAAGAGAAGTAATAAATAATATTACCAACAATAAGTACCATCACATCTTACTTTAACAGGTGCCTTACCAATATAACGTTATTTCGAAACCTCGTTTACCATTTTTCATTACGCATTGTACAGTTTAAAGGAGACTTTATATGACTCCATCCAATTCAACTTACTCCAGTGTTGTTCCGTAAACAGCATACCAATTGAAGAAAATAGAAAATGCAAATCTTTGAAATATTGTTTCGCAAAAGTTAAATTTGGCTGTAACTTTACTTTTCCTTGTTTACATGTTTCATTAAAATATTCATTATAAACAGAAGAGAAATTATATTAAATGTCGCCAAGAACAAATAGCAGCCCAAGCTACGTTATCAGTTGCTTTACAAATATAACCTCTTTTTGAAACTTCGTTTTCACACTTCCAACAGTTCCACTGAAATCTGCCTGCTCAGCTTCCAGTCAGGAATAAAGAGCTCTGATGGATTGTAAGCGATTGGTGAAGACTAGAAATAGACATCTTTTTGCGCATAAACTGCAATCGTGAAGCTGTAGTAGCTTACGCAACGTTTGTAGCTTTTTACATTTTCCGTCAAGTTAATTACATATCTTTCAAAGAAACTAGTTCAATTTAGTTTTTAATAAGTTCATACATTCAAGTGTCTGTTAACGCATTTAGGTTATGTTCCAATTTGTTCAAACGGAAATGCCTTTGTTGTGTTACATTTTACCCATATTAGCCTTGTTAGAATTTATTTTTGAGTAACATAAGTTAAACCAAATAATATCAAAGATCGTATAGTAATGTTAAGACTTTTGTTCATTTCTCTTTGCTAGAGTTTAAAAGTAAAATACAATAAACGTTGAAATACAATAATGCCTTCATGACAGGAACAACTATGATGGTTTCTAGTGTACAAAAACTTTACACAACAAGTTTTCTACTTCGCAGAGTACTAATATTCCTAATACATTTTCAACACACTTACTTATAAAGTTAGCTAACTTTTCCTTCCTTTGATTATCATATTATTTCCATCAACGTAATTGCAATTAAATTTCAAACACTAAGTATTTACGTTTCATGTGTTTGCAACCATCCAGTAAACATTAAACCACCTGCAGCTTATAAAAATCACTATGATTCTACTGATTGTATTGCCAATTCTTAGTCATGGCCTTAATTCGGTTGAATGCGCAATTAAGTGCTACCACCAGAGAAAAGGGCGAAGGATCAGGTGTTTTTGTTTTCTCTAACGACAATAGAAGCCGTAAAACTTTGCTTTGATGCCGTAATGGCGTCCTAACCCGGCGACAGGCTTGTCTCTGACTTTTTATTATACAAGTTATCCGCAAGATTTTATTCTTACCATCTCCTTCGGTGTCAGAGAAGAAAAAACATCAGGTCGGAAAACGCGCTGTCTTTTGTTCTTATCGCGTTGCAGTTATGCAATTCGGATGCACTTATAACAAATTGGCTATATGACGGTAACATATGACAACTCAAACAGCTGTTTGATTAAGTAGCAACGTTGTGCAGTACTTTATATTTCTCTCAACCAATAGCCAAGGTATATGACCACTATTCTTACTTCTTCAAGGATTTCTAATCTTAATAATAGAGAGCCGGAACAAAGGACCGAGGATCAGGTGTTTTTGTATCCTATTATACTGAGTGAAGCAGTAAAAATAAAAATGCTATGATGGCGCCATAACGCCATGCTACAGGCATTTCTATTTTAATGTGCTGTTTTATTCAGTTAATGTATTTCTCATGCATTAGGAAGATTTATGACAAACCTAATCACGTGATAAAATAGTAATTTTAATAAAATATTACGAAGACGGTGTCTAAATATCGAGTGGATTCTATAGGAGTTGTTTGAAAAATGTGTCACAATAAAGTAAGATCTACAAAGAAATAAAAAAAATCATGACGACCAACATGGCATTATTCAAGTATGTATTCTCCAAATGTTGATTCCAGAGGAAATCATGAATATGTACAAATAAATAATTTTCCAAAAGCTACCACATTTGTATAAATCTAGTTAAAAAGGTCCCTTATAGTTTTGGACATAGAGTATCATTTATGATGTCTTTTTTCTAATTCCCAAACCAGACAATCTGTATTCCTTAATTCTGTCTAGTTCCAACTGTATTCCTCATGATTCCTTCGTCTTACGAGGGGTTAAATATATATACATATATGTATATATATATATATATATATATATATATATATATATATATATATTAAATATGGTGATATATTTGTATGTAATATAGTTAATAAATTAAAAATATTTCAAAAACAAGAAAACTTTAAATGCATAAATTATTCAAAGCTTTTCGCCGATGAAACAGTACTAGCATCTTCAGGAAAATAATTATCTAACAAAATCTTACAAATCTAGTGTCAAGTAACCTCGAAAGCCCGGTCTCCACAATATGCAACCGAAGCCAAAGTCCACAGGTTCTTATAGTGAGGAATGTAACGTTGAGACGTCTAAGTTTTCCCTCACCACATCCAAATGCATATGCGGTGTTTCGTACTGAGTACATCTCTGGTTTCTCGACGAGTTTACCTAACTGAAAAGTTCTACGTAGTGTTCAGTTACTATGTGTCCATAGTAATCTTGGTTGCATACATAGAAGTTGCTCGGGGTATTTCTTTATATATTTCACTTAGTGCTGGTTATCTTTGGATGCAATACGGATAGCATCCGGTCTCACAAGTATTCTAATTATTTAACCACAGCTTCATTATGATTCTTCTTCACCGGGTCTCATTGTTGTTCCGTGCTCATGTCATCACATACTAATCAGTCATCACATTCACACCCATTCCACTACACCCAGGAACCTACTGGACAATGACTTTTTCCCCTTCTCTGGAATCATCAACTGTTTAATTCCTGAGGCACAATACCAATACACTCAAAATGGTTTCGGTTTGTATGGCAAGCTCAGAGTCGTTAAGAATACATACATATTTCTCCATCAGCAGTAGGCTAATGACTGAGGCGACATTAATGACTAGTAATTCAAAGCTAGTGCTGGATATAGAACTGATATTTAGTAGGTCTCCAATGTAGCAGTATCCACACTGGAAACATAAAAACAGATAAAATGTAATAAATGCAGATACACTTATAGACAATAGCCAGAGTAAACCCTTACTCTCACATGGTATGGGCATAAGAAAGGATAATATATTAGCAATAAAATTATTGAAATAAACAAATAGAGAAAGAAGATGAGAGAACCCTTAAAAGAGATTGTGTTACAATTCATTTAGTGTATGTTTGAGCAGAAGAGATATTTAAAGTAATTCGTAAAAAAAGGTCATTTAAATGAGACTGCTGTAATATTTTAGCTTTGCATACAAACACACGCTAGCGCACTCATTACAAAGTTAAATCTTCTCCAAAAGACTCTTGTGAGAAAAGAAACAACGAAATCTATTTCAACCCATCTCTTTTTGTCAATGTAAAACATATAATAAAACCCATATTTTATGACAGATATAAACCATACGGAAACATAAATCCCACCTTTATTCTTGCGATAATCACTGTGAGTTAGTGGAGAAAATGTAAAAAAAGTTTTAAAAGTGTCGTTAACACTCAAACTTGTATCTACGTACATTAAAGTTTTAAGTGCATATGTTGAATATAAACATTGTTAATTGCAAAAGTTGAATATAAACGCTGCTGCTTCTACACCGCCTATATCTTACAACGGGGATGGCAATTGCGCGGCGTTCGGCCTGCTTTCAAGGCGCCGTCCGGCAGTTGAAAGAACTAATAAAAAAATAAATAAAATACTAATTAAAAAGTTGAATTTCATTTTAAAACAATAACGCAATATAAAAATATATCGTATCCGGTTCAAAATTACGTAAATGTGACATTATCATGCTCCTAAATAGGAGGAATATTTAGGGTCTTAATAATCTCTCTCTCTCTCTCTCTCTCTCTCTCTCTCTCTCTTCATATATATATATATATATATATATATATATATATATGTATATATATATATATATATATATATATATATATATATATATATATATATATATATATGTATATATATATATATATATATATATATATATATATATATATATATATATATATATATATATACGTTTGTAATGATACTTTACCACAAACTAATGATGACTTTGCTTTAAAAAAATAAACAACTACATTATATATTTATTAGACAATCACAAACCCTTGCAACAAATACACATTTTATATACTTTTTCTAATCATAGTTAGCATATTCCGAATGTTAAACAATTAAAAAAACAAATAACATTCTGATATTGCCATCGCATAGGCTGTAAAGTATTTGTAGCATGCCTTTTTAATTGTTCGTTAATTACAATTACGTCACAGTACTCTATTACTTTTAAGCAATTATTATATTATTATTTTAATCAATACCATTTTATTTTAAAAAACAACGTCTTGCATAGTAAGAATTTGAATAAAATCTTATAATTTGAGTAAATATGTACTGACAATAATCCTTTCCGGTTATAATAAGCGACTTTCATCTCTATTTGATTGTATTCGTATTCTAAACTTTTTTATTTTAAATTATATATATATATATATATATATATATATATATATATATATATAAATATCGCAGTATGTCTTCTTGTGTATTAATAAAGAACAAAAGTCTAATTACAAATACAAGAATTATAATTGAATTTATAATTCAAAGCTTTTCGTTGGCTAACAGTACCAACATCATCCACAGTATATATATATATATATATATACATTCATACATATATATATATATATATATATATATATATATATATATATATATATTTGACATACATAAAAATAAGTAACACGTCACCCGGTGTAGCATAAACTTTAGATGATAAATCAAGTGAGATGTTTCTGCAGATAGACACTGAATGGTCACTGAATAATTCGGAACTGTTCTCTTCGTTTTTGTTCAGATTCGGGGCGGTTTCGAACTCTGTTCTAGTGGTACTTACGTCTTACCGTAGTAAAACATAAAATATAATGTAATTAGTTAAAATATTTTTCTGGTGTAGTTGAAAATGTTTGTACTTATCGTAAGCCTTTTATAGTTTTGAATCTTATTTATTTTTTTCATTGTTTAGAAAATTAATAGTTTTTATATATGTAGGAAAAGTGCGCTAGCAAGATGCAAGCAAATATCGAAAGAAAAATTGATTAGATTTGAGCTGAACCCATTCGATTTGATAAAATGGATACTTTGGAAATATAGATAGACACTATTGTTGGCACAATTAACTATACTTTTTAGAAAACGAATAATAGCTATGTTAAGCAACTTATCATAAACACCGCTAAAGAATTGAAATTAGAATATGTTGAATCGACATAGTATATGTTATTGCAGTTCTTAAAAGCAGTTTTACCATACACTAAGTAGGAGGTGGAGAGACTATTCAATAACTTCACTTTTTAGGTAACCTAATCAATGACCCATTCCCTTAAAAGCTATTCCTACTAAACGTATTACGAAAAGCAGCAAGTATGACGTCAGGTTTCAATCACAAGGGTTCAGGTGGTCTCTGAGCGGAACAATCACTTACGCTACCGGGTCGACTTTAATGCGTCACGTAGACTTATGTTGAAAACCTGGCACGGCTAATGCTTACAAAATGCTTCAGCGAGAAGTTTGTTTACTAAGTTAACTTGACTACGAGTAGTGACGTGTTAAAAAGGTGAAAAACAAGTTTTATGTGATATCACCATGACTTGAAAGGTGACGAAATTTGTAACAAAATTGAAGATGTAATATGAACGCATCCAGATTAGAAGATGGTTTATTGGAGTAGTAATTAAATAATAAGAAACTGCTGATAATCAATAATTTATTATTCTTACATCTTCATGATTCAATGTCTTTTACTGTGAAACCCAAAGTTGTGGCTTCCCTCAATATATCTTTAAAGTCTCTGTTTGGCTTGGGTCCTCACCCAACTCTGCTCTAACACTAGCCAAGGGAGACGCACAGTTTAAAGTATGCTGTGGACCTGACCAACTTTGTCCTCCCTAAGGAAATGAACACCTGTTAGCGAAGAAATGTAACACCTTGCCACAGCCTGACAATCCTATATCTCTATTTACAGCAAGAAGACTGATTGAATCTACAATCAATGAAAAAACAAGGGAAACCCAAAATGAAATGAGCGCTGGAAAGATATGGAGGGGGCTGGCGCACACAGTGCTAATACCACATAGCCTACCTAGAGCGGAAGCTGTTGCCAGATTCAGAATGCTTACGGGCCATGACTATCTGCAAGCCCGTCTATATAAAATAGGATTAGCAGCCTGATATATTTGCCATCTGTGCAACTGCTAAAAGATGGATGTCCCACATCTTCGGAATTGTACAGCGGTGCAAGATGTGAAAGACCGAAGCCAGCCCTGTCTGTACTGGGAGGCTAGGAGGAGAATGGCAGAAATGCCAAGATTTGGCATTGGATAAAGGAAAGTAATATCTTTAAATGGAATCGCAAAACTCAGTGGGAAGTAAAACTAATTTTTATAGCTTAAGAATCTGAACATAGAGGAATGTTGTCTTAAAATTTCCTTGCAGTTTTTAAAATTAATAAGTGTCTCAAAAACCGTCAGGGCATGTTTATGGCCCTAATTATCGGTGCTTTTGTGAAAACTTAAGATGAAAAATTAAAATTTAATAAAAGTTCAGTGTAAAACTACATTATAAATGTGTATTTAAAATATTTGAAATGTGAAGAATTTATTTCTGTACGAAAACAACTGTTTGCACCAAGTGTGGCGCCTAATGGAAACACGTGACCGCAACGTTTACGTAACATTGTCGTCTTGACGACATTGTTGGTCCAGATGGAGCAGTAAAGTAATGCCACCGAAAATACAGAGGCATTTAGTATCTGTGCTTTGAGCTGCAATGTCTACGTTGGAATATTGTGGGTGAAGAAGATGATTTACTAATCTTCATTTTATCGATATTATATTTTATTTTATAGAAAACAAATGCTGCTTTTCTAGCTACTGTTGACAAATCAACATGCTTGCCATATCAACCAGATGATCATATTGACAACACGGACTGTAAACAAATCATAGTTACTTTAGTTGATTGTTTTTCCTAGCATTAAATCAAACACAAATTATTCGAATAAGGCTACGATGTTTATTATTTTTTTAATTCGAAATTTTATTTGGTCTTCAAATAAAATAGTCACCAGGGCTGCATTTTTATTTTAAAATAACGCTCCTATCATGTTAATGAACTTATATTGTTGCCTAAAAGATGTAAATTCCTGTGCAAAAACAGATAGAGTTGTGATTTTAAATTCGAAAATCTTTAATATAAACAGTAAACGAGTGTTCGAGTGAGATATACTAATGTAGATGAAATAGTTTGTCAACTGTTGGGTAATTGAAGCTGGATTACACGATGAGTTTAAAAACAAATTGAACGTTTTTCAAATTAATCCGGATTTTCACCGTCAATAGAAAACATAGTTAATCTCCTCAGATTTCGCAATGGAAGTACATGTCAGTTTAAATATTTAATTAATACATCGATCCCTCACGGATTCGCCGCTCCTTGGGGAGAAAGGAAGGCCATGTGTCAGCAACGGTTTCAATTTAATTTGATAAACAAAGATTCAATTTGATTTGTCTCGATCAATACCTTCCTAAAGGAAACTATGGTAATTGTAGTACGATGGTTGTGAAATACTTTCATTCACACCCACAACGATTCCCTAAACACACATCACTCCCTGAACACAATATACAGTTACACCTACACCCAAACACACACACCTACAGCTGCATCTAGATAAATGCGCGCGCATATATAACCCACATACACTCACACAACTCAACACAACACTTAAACCAATATGCAACATCAACTCCCAGACAAGCGCGCGCACGCACAGACCCTCCCCAATCCCACACACAGGTACTCATACATACACTAAAGCAACAAATACAAACACGCGCGAAGACAGACATTAACTACCAATATATGTAGGTTTAAAGAGGCATTTGCACCACTAATATTAACGAACGAAGGAAAACTATGTACACATCGTTACATTAAGATCGGCTTTAGGGAAATTCTCTCCCTGTCACACACATACACACTCACACGTATATACGAGCTCGTGCACACGCACACATAAGTAGGCCCACTGATACCATTAATGAATATCAAATATTGAATAAATTATTGTGCTGAGATTTACCATATTTAGGAAGAGAGTTGCATTCATATCACCTTAACCTATATGGAAGCTGAAATGAGGAAGTGATTGGTGTCACGAGACAAAAATTGTGTTTAGAATATTTCCTTTCTTTCTAAAAAATAGGCTTCTAATTTACTAAGGCGTTTGAAGCCCTAAGCTACTTGTTGTAGCAGAAAATAATTCTATGGCGTAAAATACTGAATACAACTTCAAACGAATGATCCTGCCATTGTGAACCAACGTTTTCTTCTTCCTTAACCATGTTTATAATGCATCTACAATTTTTCCTCTCGTACTGCAAGACATTTCGAGTGGCTACTTTGTGATAATGGTAGAGAATTCGAAAGTATTTTGGTACCAAAGTGAATCCCAATCTTGCCTCTTTTCTCTTCTACATTAAAGAGTTAATCTTTTGGATTATCCGATGAATTCTGTCGAGGCGAACTTATTTCTTCCTAATGCCTTTCATATAATTAAAATAAAACGCTATCACAGTAGGAATCGTTTATGAAAGTGTTTGGATTACTTCTTTCAAGGCGTCCTATATAGAGATATCTGTATGCTTTTCTTTAGAAATATGCGGATATCTTAACGTAATATTAGAGACGCATAGGAAAGAAATCGATTTAATCACAACGGAGAGAAAATATTCAGGTTTCACCATTTCCAAGTAATAAATTCGAAATTAAGTATTAGGTTTTTCAATTTTTTCTATTAGTTTACACTCTCCTTCTATATATCTTGTTCAAATTTTCAATTGGTTATAAAATGCTTTTAATCATTCACTCCAGTTTAAATGTATTTTTTAAAGCTTGTAGTAAATGACACTCGATGTTATTACAGTTTCATCAAATATCAACTCATTAATTAAATTTAATAATGAATTAGTTTTAATTTTTAATTGGACGTTTTACAAGAGGAGCAAGGTATGCAATAGAGTTATTTTTCCCATTTGGCTCAAAATAGGTATTTGTATGATATTATCAAACAGCTGATGTTATGTTACAAGTTATGGAGCAGAAGTTTATTTTACCGCATAAATAATTTTACTTTATTTTTAATAATTGTTATTTAATAAGTAGTAACTAAAATAAATATTTTCTTATTAGTTGATTCCATCTTAAGTAACAGTCTGACTTGACAATGGGACACATCGTCCTTAACTGTCGTCCCCAACAATTATAAAAGTAACTGGTACTATACTATAGTCAAGCGTAACATATCTATAAGTGTTTTTAGTTAAACATTTTCTTAGATGACCAAAAAAGGAATTGATATAAAAATTGTTTCTATAGTACTTATTTTTAAGCCGATGGCCAGTAAGACGATTTCACCTACAAATGACAGGAAACTGTTAGAAATAGGTATATTAGATCTAATATTATACCTACAATAAAAGAAGGGATGTAAAGTGTCATAGTAAATGATATATGGGGAAGATATTATTACTTGCACACCTCAGGAAAACCTATTAGGGTTAAAACATTGTGATTACCAGCAAGTTCGCCTTACAAGAAGATCATTATTGAGGTGCAAATGGAATTACGTTGGGCAGTCGAAAGGACGTAATGTCTTCTATAGTAGGAGTAAGTAAAGGCATCGCGAGGACAACGTTGCTTACCTGAAGTATACCTGTCCTGAACCGGGTAAAAAAGAGTGTCTACCTGCCATTCGGTAAACTGTTAGATATATTCTGGTTAATAAATAAATCAACATATTAATATACGTCATCAATAGTATGTTGCGATGGTGTAGGTAGAAGAAAAGAGAAATATAACAGAATATACTTTGAAGTAAACGTAACTGTATATACATTTATTTATACAGACAATAACATAAGCACTGAAAGTGACAAAGATTAAAGAGATCTACAAAACATGAAGCCAGAAAGCATCATCTATAAAATACTATTAATTGATATAATTTCTCTCTGTGAATTTATATGATCTTAATAGTTTAGAAAAAACAATATATAATAATATGTACTAGTGCAACTTGACTATGGTTTTAAATACATCCAAAGATTTAAATACATGCGAGCATTCACACACACACACACACACACACACACACACACACACACACACACACACACACACACACACACACACACACACACACACACACACACACACGCGCGCGCACACACACACACACACACACACACACACACACACACACACACACACACACACACACACACACACACACACACACACACACACACACACACACACACACACACACACACACACACACACACACACACACACACATACACACACACATACACACACACACACACACACACACACACACACACACACACACACAATCACACACATACATACATACACACCCCTCCCTCCCCACACACACACACAAACCACACACTTACACACAATCACACACATACATACATACATACATACATACATACACACCCCTCCCCCCACACACACATATTATATATATATATATATATATATATATATATATATATATATATAGATTCAGTAATGTTTTAAATTTTTTGCTACATATTAAATATAAATACATCAGGCTGAGCTAGAATAGAAAGTAAGGATTTCATCGTTCCTATTGGCGTTTTCAAATGTTTTGTTCCTATTTTGTTACAAATTAAATAATCCAATCTCATAACAATTGTGGCTGCAAATCAGTATTTACTCTCATATTTTCTCGTGAGCTAGATATCTCATCTCTTTATGCCCGTTTGCACTCTAAAAGTATGCTGATTTTTTAGAATTACTTTTACTCTAAATATAGTTGTTTTTATAGAAGGGACCTTTAGTTTACTGTATTTATCAATGAAGAGGATTAATTAAAAATATAAAGAATTAAAATTATAAAACGTATTTATTTGTCAGGGAATGAAATAGAGGAATCGGGCACAGTGAAAGTTTGAAAGTATATTTATAAATTTATATATCAAAAACCATATCGTAGGCCTGCTATGAAAACCTAGATACGAAATAACGATTATATAATGACATAACCATTACACTGATTAGTCCTAAAACCTTCATAAGAACTTATACTCTATAATATCTTGTTTCTAGACCAACATTTTTCATGTTTAACGAATTAAGACATAAAACATGTCAACAGGAATAACTCGAAGGTTGACATTTCGCGATAGTAATCAAATGTTGTAAAAGTTATTCCCATCATTATTATAATTAAATGTCTAAACATCTTACAGAATAAAGAATTCATAGTTTTGTGTTAGTATTAGAGAAATGTATATTTACTTTAAGAAAGTACGTCGCGTGTTTTGTATCACATAAGTAAAAGTAAAGGGCGATTCCGTAAGGGATATTTATTATCTGTTTTGATAAAATGGAATCGCAAAATGGGCTGACATTACTCACGTCCGGAAGTGACATCATATATGCCGTCCCTTATAAAATGAGGACCATAACTGCGTGATATTTACAATAGCACTCGACACGTGTTTTGCATTTAGGCGTCCGTTTTTCTTCTTCTATCACTTTATTTTTCATAACCTAAAAATGTTCTCAGGCTTCTACTAGAAGTAATATGAGGACATAATGTAGCGAAGAATGAAATTGGTTGCCTGATGGCGTTGTGTAGGCTTTTATGAGGATGTATGAGTTTCTAACGCACACAAATAAGTCAGCTGTGTTGGATCCTTTATTCCCGCCAACATTTGCACAATAATATCCTAAACCAGGCAACGAAATTAATGGGCGTAATTTAACGATCACGTTCTATGATCGCACGCACACACACACACACACACACACACACACACACACACACACACACAAACACACACACAAACTTGCACTTAGTGGGTTTTTATTCAACCTAATGTCTTTCATTTTCTCAATTCTTCAGATATGCACTGGCAAGATGTACCTCTCCTAACGTCCGTTCTTTTTTAAAGCCAAAGTAAGCGCTACTCTTAGCAAATATGAAAATATTTGAAAGCAAATGAATGTGCATGAGTAGCTAGAGTTTACTATAAAACATAGAATTAATAAAGACAGATGAAAAACTGTTTTTGGTAATAAGTTGTAAACTAGACAAAGAAAATCATAAAAATTGAGAGTAAAAGTTTATTATATTAAAGACTCGACAGATCTTTCCAGCTCGCCGTCTCAAACCACGCTCCCTAATTTTGTGTATCTTCCCAGGCATTTTCCACCCCACCAGGCTTCTTTCAAGCAATAGCCAGTCTCCAAAGTGGCGGTTCAGAACGCTGGGCATTTCGTCACATCCTGTTTGCAGTTCTTACACATCTTTACTCTTGATAGAAATTTCCACAAATGACATAATTATCCTGAAACCCTTTAGTTGGCATTTTCTCGTGTTTTTCGTCTCGGCACTTTCTTCTCCTTTTCTTTAGGCCCTTTCTTTTTTCTGTTCTGGGTCCTCTCGAATGTCGATGGTCTTTCTAGGTGAATTTTAACGTTTTTTCATTCTTTCAAATATATAACAAACCCCTGCTCCCCTCTACTGGGTTTGTTTCTCCGTTTATACTCGTTAAACTCATGTTAACTTATGCCTGAGGCATTTCTATTATGTTTTAGCTTCGCTACTCTGACTACAGAATTTTATAATTATTCAATTAAAAATTTTATTTGCTACGGGAAAATGTGACATTTTATCCCATTGCAACACACACATTTGCACTCAGTGAGTTTCTTTTTTCAAATCTATTTTTTCCGTTTTATCCATTTTTCTTGCAAAATATCGTCTGTTCTTATTTAAAGTCTTAGTAAGTGCTACTTTAGGCAAATGTGAAAATATTTGTAAACAAATAAATGTCCATTACTGCCTCGGGTTCACGATAAAACAAAGAATATGTAAAGACTTGTTCTCTTCTTTTAAGGTTATTCTTGGAAATAAGTTAGAAAATAGAGAGCTTTGAAGTACATCAATTAAACTATAAAACCATTCACTTAAATTCATTGTAACTGATTTTTGTTAAACTTAGGTAATTTTATATGAATTAAATCACCTAATACAGTGGTTTATAAGTTACTGCAATTCATATAGGGGTGATATTAGTCGCCCAGTAATAAAAGATTTAAAATATTACAAAGAGGGTTATTTCAGAACATTTATCCACATCTAGTCCAACCCCCGCATTGTAAATGTTACATTGTTGAAATGTTACATAAATAGATATAAACTCTAATAGTCCGGGCATTGATTGTTCCTTTTATGTTTTCATAGTTTGTTTGTTTTCTCCTGCCTCCCAGACTACATATTTCACTTGCGTATTTTGAAGTAAAACATCTTTCTTATGACCCCGTGTACTCCCCACCCATAACTTTCAAATACTCTAGCATCTAGCATTCCTCCTGTCCTGCATGAAGTGTTCATCCTATGTCTTCAGCATGTGTCGTAGCTCGTTGGTGAGATGATTGTCTGCCTATTCAAACTTAGAGCAAACACGAAAGAAATAAATACAGGATAGATTTTAAATATTGGTTTTATATTAGTAATATTTCAAAACCTTTTGACTTTTAATTTCGTTATTTATGTTGTTAACTTATTAATGATCCCAATATGACATTTGTAGCCATATTATAAATAAATAAATACAGGATAGATTTTAAAATATTGGTTTTATATTAGTAATATTTTAAAACTTTTTGACTTTTAATCTCGTTATTTATGCTGTTAACTTATTAATGATCCCAATATGACATTTGTAGCCATATTATAAATAAATAAATACAGGATAGATTTTAAAATATTGGTTTTATATTAGTAATATTTTAAAACTGTTTGACATTTAATTTCGTTATTTATGCTGTTAACATATTAATGATCCCAATATGACATTTGTAGACATATTATAAATAAATAAATACAGGATAGATTTTAAAATATTGGTTTTATATTAGTAATATTTTAAAACTTTTTGACTTTTAATCTCGTTATTTATGCTGTTAACTTATTAATGATCCCAATATGACATTTGTAGCCATATTATAAATAAATAAATACAGGATAGATCTTAAAATATTGGTTTTATATTAGTAATATTTTAAAACTGTTTGACATTTAATTTCGTTATTTATGCTGTTAACATATTAATGATCCCAATATGACATTTGTAGACATATTATAAATAAATAAATACAGGATAGAGTTTAAAATATTGGTTTTATATTAGTAATAATTTAAAACCTTTTGACATTTAATTCCGTTATTTATGCAGTTAACATATTAATGATCCCAATATGACATTTGTAGACATATTATAAATAAATATAAATATATATATATATATATATATATATTAAAACAAAACACACACACTCACACACACACACACATACAAACCGCACGCGCACACTCCCTCACAGTCACACATACACACAAACACAAACACACACACACACACGCACACACAAACACACACATACACATACACACACACACCGTATGCACACACACACTCTCTCATACTCTATCACACTCACACGCACACATACACACACACACACACACTCACACACAACACCCACAGACACACACACACACACACACACACAGACAAACACACATACACACACACACACACACACACACACACACACACACAATAATTGTAAGTCATTGACTAAGGATAGTTATTGTGATTTCATTTATTCATTAAGTTCAAATCAAGTGATCTCAAGCTGGCGGCGTATGCTCGGGTTAATGTTTTGGGTATTTTAAAACTGAAAACAAATCAATTTCTTTTTTTACTGAAGGCCGTATTTCCTATTTTTTTAAACAAGAAATA
Organism: Prosapia bicincta; assembly: GCA_036971475.1. Lineage (NCBI taxonomy): Eukaryota > Metazoa > Arthropoda > Insecta > Hemiptera > Cercopidae > Prosapia > Prosapia bicincta. The sequence goes on from JBAIZL010000001.1 coordinate 266,852,340, forward strand.
AAATGTGGAAAATATTCTCTAGACAGTATTACTAGTTTAGTATTCAAAATAATATATACTTTAGGCCTACATATTTTTCAAACAATATTGCTAATGAAAGATAAGTAATTAACTTTTATTTATACAAATAATAATTTGTAACATAAATTTTTATTCTTAATAGAAGTAAATTATAAAATTATATTTTATAAAAATTTAAAAATAATGGCAAATTTAACAACAATGAAATCTGGTTGGCAACAATACCGTTCTCCATCTCGTATTTCAAACTCTTACTTTAAGTTAAGCCTTCTTGAGTCATCATTTCGCCAACTTTAGAAGGCAATACCCTACTCTTTCTGATCACGTTATTATTAGAAGGGGTAGCTGGCTGATGGCTTACATAGTTAGGACACTTACCGACACCAGAGACACATGTTAATGTTGCAAAGCATTAACACAGATAGGGTCACTGGTCGGCTATGGTCCAGCGATGATACCGCGATTGGCCCCGTTATGGTCTCTCGTCGGTCTATAGTCGACGATACCGCGGTACGCCATAACACAACACACACTCATTCGCTGATTCAGTTTTGCCTTTTTTTTTAACTCTAACAGTTTATAAAGGTCTTTAAACAGTTGGTCTAGAGTGGTGCACACATTCGATCGCTATTTACTGTTATTTACCTACGTCAGGCACTATTATAATAATATATTATACCCTTAATATATATTTTTATATTAGCTGCTTGTTAGGCTTACTAACAGTTCACGACCAACTGAACAGCTTATGAGTGGGTCATCAGCCAAACCACAAAAATATTTGAATAAAACTAATGTTACAAAACTTTGTATAGTATAAAATGTTTGAATATATTGTAATATATTGTACTATTTTATGTAATAAAATTTTTTTTAAATGATTTTGTTTTTCTTTAAGCTACGTAAAATTCGTTACTGTAGAAACGAAATAAAGAATTAATTGTTTTATGAACATTAAATATTATTTAGACTATGAAATGGTGTTCTCAATAATTTTGTTTCAATTTGTTTAAGATCTAAGGGGCCATAAGCGGTGGCAAACTAATGTCTGAAAGGTTCATTTAAATATATGTTTAAAATTTTGTTGCTTATTGTCGATCTAAAAATTATGCTGAATTAAAGCAATTTCGTTTTATATTTACGATAATGTGCTTGAAGATCTACATGGACAGCAAAGAAGGTAGAAACTGTAAAGCACAGATTTTATTTAAGTTTGCTAGTTTCGTTTAGGTTATCGATAACAACGTCTTTTTTACACACGAAAGTACTACGTTGAGAACGTGGTCTTTAGAATATAGGGAGCAAAAATAAACTTTACCATGTCTAATGACGTCTAAATAAACAGATAAATCAAGTTACGGACAATTCCAAGAATAAATCATGTCATCGAAAATGGGCGAGACAACTTACCGAACGTACCTCAGGTTTTATGAGGACGTAAAGATAAGTAAGGAAAGTGAAAGAAATACGAAAACCTTAGAATGCGACCTGGAAGGGGGAGACAAATTGACATAGATGAAAAATTATTTCGAAGACTTTGTTGATACTTGAGATTGAAATTAACCACAGTTAGTTAAAAAAAAAACAAACAAACAAAATTTGAGATGAAAGTTAATACCTTAGTTGAATTTTTTTGAAACACATATCGCCGGATTCATAGCCCACGCTTTTTGCTCTCGGTTAGTAAAACTAAAAATCCTTTTCCCCTCACGTAAGCATCCTATTATTTCCTATGCATAACTTCATACCTTTTTATTTGTGACAGGTATTGTTTAACTGGTAAAATATTGTTTTTGTTGTTTTTCTATACGTAATGTGTGCAGCTGCCTTCTCTCTCACGGTCTTCATCTTGAGGTGTCTATCTAGGCAGAGTTTCGAACACACCATTGAGCCCCCACTATGGATCGCAACTATTTTGGAAACGATCTTGGTGCATTCACAGAAGGGTAGCCAGTATGTCCATACGGGTTGAGTACTTGCTTCCACACCAGCAATCTAACGTAAGGGCCCAACTCAGAATATCGACCTATGTGAGCCACGCTAGCCTACTGTGCCGAATCTCCAGTTCATCTCTTTTTCTTTCACATAGGAATTCCAGTTCAGTTTAGTGACCAACGTTAGATGTAGGTATATCCCCTCTTTGGTAAAAGGGACGAGTTGCTATTTATTATGAGGTCGAGTTTGCCCTCTGACTTATTATTGGTAAATAAAACATTGACTGACTTGCCAAGTTTCATTAAGCTTTATGGGCCATTGTCTGGTCCAGTCGCAGACGCTGTCCAGAGTATGCTGCAATGTAGCTGTTGCGTCGCCGCATTTTGTGCGACGGGCAAGATAGCGGTGTCGTCTGTAAAGGCCACTATAATGGCGTACTCTTTTACAGTTATCTCTTTTGAAGAGAAGGTACAGGACCCTGAGGTCAATACCCTGAGGCACAACAGCCACGATGTCCTTGAAGCTGATTATTTGCCGAAATGCTTCTGGAAGATCGTGAAGAAATTTAAAACAGTTTGTCAAATGCCTGGAAGTTTCTGGATGACGCCAGAGCATACCTTCGTCGTTTACAAGATCTCTTCAGCAACCTCCACAATTTTGCACTTGGTAGAGTGTTTACTCCAGAAGCCGTATTGACGCTTCGGAACCAAGCCCCGCTCTTTATGTTGTATCGTCAACATCTAATAATTGTTTTCTTTTACATATTTTCTTATATTATTAGCTATATTAAATAAATTCTATTAAATCCTCTATAAGTACATTCTTCAAAAGAATTATTCACTTCCGTAGGTCATTTCCTCTGACTGGTGTTTGAAAAGAAGCCTGACTGTGTATGTCTTGAATGAAGAAAATTCTTCTGTCAGAAAAATACTGTAAAATAAAAATATAGTCTCAAAGAATTCATATGTTTTAAATTATATGTATTAAAAAAATTACATATTTTATCCCCACCTTAAAAATATTTTACAACACAATATAATTGTAGCAAAAGGATTGGTTGAGTCTATTGTACTCAGTAACGCCCTAAGAAAAAGTCCATAATTGCGATTTCACTCATTACTCTTGTCTCAGATAATGGTTTCCCAATTCTAGAAAAGTTCATGTATAACATTTTGCTCTAGTATGCATTTTCACACAGTCCTTTTGCTTTACATGATGTTTTCACTCAGTCATTTTGCTTTACATGATTTTGTCACACAGTATTTTGGTTTTAGATGATGTTTTAACCCATTGCTTTTGTTTTTCATTCAGTGCCTTTATTTTACTTGACGTTTTCATCTTCGCCTTAGATGACGATTTTACCCAGTGCTATGGTTTTCCATTCAGTGCCTTTATTTTACTTGTTGTTTTCATCTTTGCCTTAGATGACGTTTTCGGGTAGTGCCCTTGACTTAAATGAAACTCTCAAACATTTCTCTCTTCATAAGTTTTCGAATTATGCTTTAGTGTTACATAACGTTTTCAGCCATTGCTATTTCCTTACGTGTCGTTTTCACCCGTTGCTTTTGCGATGCATGACGCTTACACCGATTGCTGTTACCTTACTTGAACTGGGCACAAATTGATGTTGCCTTACATGAAGTTTGCATACAATGGAGTTGCCTTGCATTACGTTAGAACATATTGCTGTTGCCTTACATGCCGTCTTTATCGATTTTTGTTGCCTTCCTTCAATTTGGCACCAATTATTGTTGCCTTACATGAAGTATGCATCTAACAGAGTTGCCTTGCAGTAAGTTTGCACCATTGCTGTTTTCTTACATGACGTTAGAACCCATTACTGTTGCCTCTTCAGGTAGCACCTGCTTTATGTTTTTGCATCCACATCTATCTCATTTTTAATGGTTTCTTCTCTATGCCACAGTAAATGAGACGTTTTTTACAATAGTAATTATTCCTTTATTCGCTAGTATTCATAGTAATAAAACATCACTCAGTTACACACATACACACAAAGACGTTCACTCTCACATGTGAACACGCACACTCTTACACATTCATACATAAATACACACACACACACATTCACGAGCATATATATATATATATATATATATATATATATATATATATATATATATAATATATATATACATATATATATATATATATATATATATATATATATATATATATATATATATATATGATAACATAAACATATGTGGCTAGAGAATAAATCTAGTGGTATCCAAAAAGAATCATAGAGTGTAGAAATATTAAACAAAAAGCGACAAGAATAGTTACTAAAAGAGCGACAAGGTACTTAACCATTGTTCTATTTTGGGTGTAGTTATAAATGGGCTGAGGGAGCTTGTAACAATAGAAGGGTCCAAGTATTTTAAGATGGGAGTTTCCAAGGACCAATATACCTTAGATAAAATAGCACTGTACCGTTACAGAAAGCTATTTGTAAAAGGTATGTTAGTCACAGGTTTAACTAAAATACATAAGGGGGAGAGATTGTGCGAGGTGTAAAAAGGGAGATATCGGAAGAGGAGTCTTGGAGGAACTTCAGAAGAGGGCAAACGTTTGGGGGGGGGACCAAGTGTCAGCAATGTTGATATGGGGTAAATTTTGTTGAATAGAATTAAGGGAATTGTAGGTTTTTTTATGTGTATACTTTAAAAGTACGGTGTAAATGGTTTATTAAAAAATTAGGAAAGTAAATTAGCTATGTGAAAAGTTCCGCGGAACAGCTATAAATAGTCAAGATTCCAGGAACTCAACAAACAATAAGTACTTTCTTCTTAAATTAAAATTAACCAACAGAGCTTTATTTACTTAATAAATTCAGAACAATTCTAAATTAATTGGTATAAAATATTTATTAATATATATAATATATATTATATATAATTTATAAAAGATCCAAAATAACGACTCAAGAGAAAGAGCAAATAACACTGTAATTATTAAACTTTATTGTATTAAAAAACAAAAAGCCTCAAGAACAGATCTTGTTAGTAATTAAGATATTAGTTAAGATATAGTTAATCTTGTCACTGCATAGTATTAAGGTAATTTGGTATAATGTGTAATAATTAAATGTCAGGAATAAATGCAAGTGATGTTAAAAGTTATATGATTGTTAATTATTTATATACCTGAAGGTGTGACTATAGAAGGTAAGGTAATCAGATATAACCTAAAGGTAAAGTTATATTTTAAATAACTCAGGTTATAATATGTATAAGATATTATAAAAACATTGTATATAGCAATAAATATAATTCAGACCTTCTTCTGAATCTTTGAATAATTCAACTTGAAAGATTACAAAGATATTCTGCATATTTGAAATTTGAATATTCAACTACTCCTTAAAGCCTATGTGGAACTTGTTAAAAGTTGTAACTTTTACATGGGTTTTATATTTACAAGTTTATGAAACTGTGCTAACTAAGAGTGTGTATCGTAGGGACACATCTCTACCTTACCTGTAGATATTTGTAAGCATATACTTACATAAAGTGTATGTACAAAGTAAATGTATTTATACTATTGGCGTTACATAAGTAAGTAGAATGTATGATTTCCTTCGGCTTTTCAGTTCAACTTGCCAAGTTTGAGCACTTGTCACATTTTCAGGTTTTAATAAGTTGTTAACAGTAGAAAAAGTTGTTTTATTTTACAATAATCAAATCTTTTCTTCTTAGTTATAAAAACTGGAAAATATATTTTGCTTTAAAATTTATAAAAAATAGTACCATATCCTCATGATAAGTTGTTACAGATGTAAAGAAATCAACTGAATTTATATTTGTTTTTTAGATGTTTCCGGAATTAAACGAGTGGTAGCCATTTGTGTTGCAAAACTGTTAGAGTTTCAACAAAAATTGTTTCAGAAGATAATTATAGAAAAAATTTTAAATGGCACCAGTTAATTATAATTATACTAACTCAATTATACAGTTTATACTAATGTTGTTTCTTAAACAAGAACAATTGTTTACCATGTGTGCAACCACTGTTTTTTTTGTTTAAGGAAAAAGGAAATGCAAACCTTTGATATATTGTTTCGCAAAAGTTCAATTTAACTCTAATGTTAATTTTCGTGTTTGCATGAATGAATATTCATTATAAACAGAAGAGAAGTAATAAATAATATTACCAACAATAAGTAGCAGCAAATGTTACTTTAACAGTTGCCTTACCGATATAACGTTATTTCGAAACCTCGTTTCCCATTTTTCATTACGCAATTACAGTTTAAAGGAAATTCTATATGGCTCCGGCCAATTCAACTTACTCTAATGTTGTTCCGTAAACAGCATACCAATTGAAGAAAATAGGAAATGCAAATCTTTGAAATATTGTTTCGCAAAAGTTAAATTTGGGTGTAACTTTACTTCTCCGTGTTTACATATTTCATGAAAATATTCATTATAAACAGAAGAGAAATTACATTAGATGTCGCCAAGAACAAATAGCAGCCCAAGCTACGTTATCAGTTGCTTTACAAATATAACCTCTTTTTAAAACTTCGTTTTCACATTTCCAACTGTTCCACTGAAATCTCCCTACACAGCTTCCAGTCAGGAATGAACATCTCTCGATTGGCGAAGACTACAGACAAACGTATTTTTGCGCATAAACTGACATCGTGAAGCTCTAGTAGTCTATGCAACGTTCGTAGCTTCAGCTAAACTAATCCAAACCAAAACCTTTTTGCAAGCTTTATAATAATTCAGTTTATAATCAGTTCATTCATTCAAGTATCTGTTTACGCGTTTAGGTTATGTTTAAATTTGTTCAAATGGAAATGCCGTTTGTTTTCTTACATTTTACCCATATTGTTAAGAATTAATATTTGAAAAACATAAGTAAGTAAAAAATAATATCAAAGATAGTGGAGTAATGTAAAGACTTTTGTTCATTTCTCGTTGCTAAAGTTTAAAAGTAAAATACAATAAACGTTGAAATAAAATAATGCCTTCATGATAGGAAGAACTGTGATGGTTTCTAGTGTACAAAAACTTTACACATAAATGTAGAAACAAGTTTTCTACTTCCCAGAGTACTAATATTCCTAATACATTTTCAACACACTTACTTATAAAGTTAGTTAACTTTTCCTTCCCTCGATTATCAAATCTATTACATCAATTTAATTGCAATTAAATTTCAAACACTAAGTATTTACGTTTCATGTGTTTGCAGCCATGCAGTAAACATTAACCCACCAGCAGCTTATAAAAATCACTAAGATTCTACTGATTTTATCGCCAATTCTTAGTCATGGCCTTAATTCGGTTGAATGCGCATTTAAGTGCTACCACCAGAGAAAAAGGCGAAGGATCAGGTGTTTTTGTTTTCTCTAACGATTATAGAAGCCGTAAAACTTTGCTTTGATGCCGTAATGGCGTCCTAACCCGGCGACAGGCTTGTCTCTGACTTTTTATTATACAAGTTATCCGCAAGATTTATAACTAAATTTTATGCGCGGTAAGGCAGCATGTCCGTCATTTAAATTAAAATCATGTGAGTGAAAGTAAGGAAAGTTTTATCTCTTATGGGCTGAGTAATAAGTACGCAAATATGACCACGAAAATCAGAAATCAAATAGAAACAACAATTAAAACTTATTGCCAGAGTCTTATTGCAATTGAAATACCAATTATAAATTTGGTTTTATTGCTTATCCACGCGCCATTGATATTGGAAATACAATTATGCTTAATGATGTAGAAAGTCCTTACGAACACACAAAGAATAATAAAATCGACCACTAAATAATGAAATATGTTGATAAATACACTTTTAGCCTCTCAACGAGGTGTATGAAATTAAAGCCTCCTTATAATTATACTCCATTAAAACAACATAACTGCTACAATACTTCTCTATGTATAAGTAATAAACAAGGAGTTCTAACAAAACAATACAACAATAAAATATTAAGTGAGAATGGATTTGATTAATAAAAATAAAATTTAATAATGTTCAAGACTATTACTGCATGAGTGAAGTGAAACAAAACTATCTCGTTCGGTGAGACAATGGAATGCAATCCATGCTAAACTGCAGGTCTTTTACTTGTATCTATGATTAAATTACATATATAAAATTGGTTTTACAAACATCAAGTCTTAGAAACATTATTATCTAAGGTAAAGGCTATAAGGCAATAAATTTTTAACAAAAATTTGTTTTTTCTTATTTACTGCCTAAGCATAAAACGTTTTTATCGAAAAAAAATTAGAATTTGTTTAATACAGAAAAGATTTTTCTTACCATCTAATTCGGTGTTAGTGAAGAAAAAATATCAGGTGGGAAAACATGCTGTCTTTTGTTCTTATCGCGGCGCAGTTATGCATTTCGGATGCACTTATAACAAATTGGCTATATGACGGTAACGTATGGTAACTCAAACAGCTTTTGATTAAGTAGAGACACGTTGTGCAGTACTTTATATTTCTCTCAACCAATAGCCAAGGTATATGACCACTATTCTTACTTCTTCAAGGATTTCTAATCTTGATAATAGAGAGCCGGAACAAAGGACCTAGGATCAGGTGTTTTTGTATCCTATTATACCGAGTGAAGCAGTAAAAATAAAAATGCTTTGATGGCGCCATAACGCCATGCTACAGGCGTTTCTATTTTAATGTGTTGTTTTATTCAGTTAATGTATTTCTCATGCATTAGGAAGATTTACGAGAAACCTAATCACGTGATAAAATAGTAATTTTAATAAAAGATTTAATAAAAGACGGTATCTAAAAATCATGTGGATTCTATAGGAGTTTTATGGAGTTATCTGTCACAATGAAGTAAGATCTACAAACAAATAAAAAACAAGCATAATGACCAACACGACTTTATTCAAGTATGTAGTCTCAAAATCTAGATTCTAGAGGAAGACATGAATATTTACAAACAATTTTTTTTTTAAAGTTACCACATTTGAATAAATATAGTAAAATAAGTTCCTTATAGTTTTTGGCATAGAGTATCATTTATGATGCCTTCATACACGATTTAGGTACTAACATTTTGCACATGTGTAGCTAGAAGTGGCCAACGAGAGGATTGTCAAAACTAGAACTACGAAAAATGGGAAACACCGATTGAGGGAAAGTATAGGTGGGAAGTGACACTCTCCATGCGTTGCTATGCTTTCTTTTTATTCCCATACTAGACTATCGGTGTACCTTATTTCTATCTAGCTCCAACCGTCCTTATGATTTCTTCTTTTTACGAGGGGTTTAATATATATATATATATATATATATATATATATATATATATATATATATATATATAGCTTTTTTCAATAATTCTGATAGAAATAAAGGTTACTTCAGGTATTTGAAGCTTCTCATATAAATCATGATTTATCCCATATCCTTTAACACTGGATTTATGTCCCTAACTTAACCCTATATAAATCCACAAGGCATTCTGATCCTTCGAAGGCTATATCTGTTACAGTTATACAACGCAATATGCATACAAACTTGAAGGAGCACTTACTTTTATTTTAAATAAGGACAGACGTTTAAATGAAGAGAAATATATACATTTTTCTCAGTTGACAATGTAACACAAGTTCCAATCACTGCAAGCGCTACTTTAGGCACGTTGTTTTTCAATTTCAACTCACTCAAAACAAAAACAAATTATAACAAAGAAAATAGGGTGGTTATTTTATACGTATTCAATTTATATTTCAAGGTTACTTTTATTTATTTATTTTTGTGAAGTGACTAGTTTAACTATTTGGATTAGAAGAGTCAGTGGAAAATATTCCCAAATATCAAATAATCTTAATACATGGACTTTAATGAATGAATATAAAACGTCGTAAAAATAAATATACACGTTCTGAATTATCTCTTACATTGGTAGTGAAATGTTATTTCTAGTAAGGGTTAAATTGTACGAGGGTTACATTATGTTTAATTAATAATCCGTTATACCAGACCGTAAGTAACATTGTAACTACCAGTGTAACTACTGATGCTAGGAGTGTAATAGCTACTTGTATTGAATACACTGTTGTTAAATAATAATAGCTAATGCCACACAGTTTTGGTCGTTTCATCAATGAGGACAGTTAAATGATAAACGAAATTTGCATTAGGTTTAGTTAAGATAATTGCAGTTGGAGGTTTTGAGTATTTTTTATTGATGTAAGTAGCTAGCCTGAATGTCTCACATCACAATCGTACTAAACAAACAATTTTTTACTAACAGTTCTAGCTTTCTTTATTTATTAATTGATATCTTCTCCTTAATTACTTTGTTTAAACCCTTTGTATTCCCGACGTTATACACCACCTCTACTATATACACCCCCTATGCTTTCCTTTGAGTAAAATTCCTGTCATATAGACTTGTTTCTCTCTCACTGTCAAGATGTCGATCTAGATTTCTTCTATTTGCCTTTCATTGTTCAGATATCCTCCCCTTCTAGACTTCTTCCCCCCTCCCGCGCTCTACATTTCTACGCTTTCTCACTAATGGAATCAAATGTGAAAATATAGATCTAAGACAAGTTAAACGTCACTACCTTAGTACTGAGAATAGAAAAGCAATCATTTCTTACCCCAAGGCACACACTTGAAGTAAACCTGCTACCAAGCGGAGACATAAAGAAGTGAGTACCATCAACTAAGCTTACAGTTATAAAATATCAAACCAGAATTGTTCGTCATTGATTGGACAAAAACGACAAACATAACACAAAATATTTAATTTCATTACATTAAAAAGGTTTGTAATTGTATCTAATTACACTCGAGTTCACAATATTTAAACATTAAAAGAACAAGGGAACGTTTCATTTGATTTAAAAACAAAGTTTTGTGTGAAGCAAAGCAAATGGCATTACAAAAAGCACTCTTAGTGTCCTACACAGAGCTAAGCAAGGCTTTATTCAAGGAAAAAAGGGGTATTCGTGCACCTACATAAAAAAGTAAAACTTCAAATAACTTTATTTATAAAATAAAATCTAGAGTATGTAATCAGGATCGTAACAAATCCTCCTAAAATGTACATCACTCAATTGTCTTTAAATATGAACAGTATTTAAAAATAAAGAACTATTCTTTGAGCTTAGTCCGTGAGGTTATGTAAACAACAAATGTGTTATTCTTGTGTCTCAGTCTTTGTATGCTATTCCTCTGAAGATGGTTACTTTGTAACTGAAATGTACATTAGGGTAAATTAAAGAAAGTTTGTGGTTAAGAGGTTTTTGTGTATTTATTAATTAAATTACCATTACTAGAAATTATATTTATTTAAATTAGCATAACAATAACGCCAACAACAACACGTGACGAGATTTCTTTCACGTCAGCAGAACCAAACAACAGGTATTCGAATTCCTCTGACATACAAGTAGTCTATATGAAGAAGTTAATGTACTGGAAATTACAACTTACAGGACACAATAATCCACATTGAAAATAAAAATAAAAATATAAATTATTGTTAAATCAACAATGACATATGGAAACACAGCCTAAAGTATAAAAGACAAACCATAGTGTAGGCAATATAATTGAAAGTCCTAAAAAATTGCTGAAAAACACACAGCGACAGAACAAGACGTACAGAACTTGCGACATAAACGCGATCTGGAAAAATTACTGTATGAGCAATGAAAAGAAGACATGAGTGAAACGATCATAAAAGCAGAATGACTGAAGACTGTAGTAAAACAAAGAGTAGTCAAAAAGTAATAGAATTCGTCCATATTCGACTTTCAGTGAGAACATCTCGAAAAGAATGCCCACAAGAAAGAAGAAGAAGAAAAACAAAAACTGTTAGTTACTCGTATGATTGGGGAAAATAAAATTCTACTTTTAACAAACAAAATCGGTTGTTATATCTCCTTATTGTTTTACTATTTATTTAAACATTCTTTGATAACTGAGAAGTGGTCGTTAACATAAAAATAGAATTAGTGACTGAAAACATAATAAAACAGAGGAAATTCGAATCTAAAATTAATAATTGGAGGTAACATCCAGAAACATAGCCTATAATGTAATACGTGTGTATAGGCCTTACATATATGACCTAATATATGTACATTAATATATGTACTATAAATACATAATATATATTAAACGTCCTAATATACTCATCTTCACTATTGTTAGAAATATTTGTATATATTGGAGTAATCGTTCTGCTTTTCCTAACATACAATATTTTCATTTGTTGATTCCATCTTCGCGTGAGCTACTTTTAGTGAAAAGTAATCACTAAACACTTTTAAATGTTTTAAACTTGCCTATAGTAGCACTTACTTTGTTTGTTGAGGACGGCCGTTTCGGGAGATGGGTACCTTTGTCAACTCAGACCGTCCTTTGTGACAAAGGGACACATCTCCCGAAACGGCCTCCCTTAACAAACAAAGTAAGTGCTACTATAGGCAACTCTAAAACATTTAAAAGTGTTTAGACATTATTTTCCTTTATTGATTCCATTTTCCAAAAAATAGTATTACAAGTGTTATTTAAGCTTTGAAAATTGAGTTATGCCGATACCAAGGAAAATAACGTAATGTTAGGAAAAGCAGAAATATATACTCGAAAATATGTAACGTCATTATTTCTAAATATAAGAAATTGAAGACTATATTTAGTAAAAAAGCAACAATAAGATGCAATTTGAACATACCAACGTAATAACTTAGCATATAATATAATTTATTTATATTTTCATTGAGAGAATACATGAAATAATCACCACGCCCTTTGCATTCACTTAAAGTATCAGCTCTTCTAAACTTCTTGCTTTACCTATTTTACACAAAATTAAACTAAAATTCTCCGAGTTGTGTTTATTTACCACCATAAATCATAACAGCAAAGAACCGATCGTTATCAACAATTTACTTAATATTAAATGTCTTCCCCGACCCCATGACTTTAGGTTATATTGTCTATATGTCATTGTCAAAATGTTTACACAGGCTGACTGCGGCGATACCAACAGAGAAATGCCGACGTAATCTGCCATGACAGTGGCATGTTAGAACTGAAGGATTAGCGGCGAACAATTTGGCAGTGGCTGGTGTTAGATAAGGGTTACCAACTGTCTTTTTGTATTAGCACTTTAAATGAAATACTCGGCCCCCAGCTTCAACTTTAGTGTTATGTTCTTTTATACAAGACACAAAATATTAATGAATCACAATTGATTCTACATTTTGAAGAATCAGGCTTTTTAGAATATAGAAGGCTTCTACTTTGTGTAACTAAAAATTACAATGAATAGAGGCAAGAGCTCCCACGACGTTTGATATTTCCTTCGATTATTTTCCCTATAAAAGAAATGAATATGGCAGTACTTAATTTCGAGGCAGTACATAGTTTTGAAACTTAAACTCTGTTACACTGTAACTAGTTTAAACATACATGAAGAAAATTGGGTATATTAAAAAACAAAAACGAAATATAAACAAGAAAATCAAATACCTTTCACTGTAAGACAAAAGCATCCTGCAAGATGTACTCGTGGTTATTTGACAAACAAAATTGTTACGTATACGATAAATAAGAAAAATTAAAAATTTCATTACAAACTATTAGCTTGTAAATTAAACAATAGAATGACATTTATTATTAAAAGTAAGTAATACAAAACTTATTACTCAAAACACAAATTTGTAAACAATATATAAGAAATGAAAAATATATTACAATAACAAGATTGAAAATTTACAATGCCTAAATAAACACTGCAACGAGCCCCCTACAACTGCGTCGCTACACGTACTCCCGCTCACAACCCAAAACAAACTGCCAAATATCTAATATGCACATAAACGCATGCAATGACACGCCGACCTGACTTGTTGTTTTTAAAAACTTCCTACTGTTGATTAATAGTGTGAAGGCTATATAGTCATATATGTCAGTATTTTGTCAGTTGAAAAGATACATATCAGCATTAACAATCATGACATTGGTTATAACTTACCATGTGCTATTATTAACAGGTGATCCAGGTTAGGCCGTACAAAATATGATCTTGCTAAATTTTGCCTCTTTATAGGCTCCTGTGTTACACTTAAGCAGCATCTGCCAGTGGTACATGCCCCTGGACTTTGATTTAAAAATCAACTATCTTTTGATATAGCTCAAATATTTAAAATAATTTACTTTCATTAGTAAATCTCCTGTTGTAACATTGGGCTTTATTTTATTGAGTTTAATTGTGTTATGAATATAACCACACTTGAGATTAAACTTTGCAACATTTAATTTAATAGTTGTGAGAAGCTTTAAGTTTTTATTTATTTATCGACAAAGGATATGTTTTAATCAATTAAGAATATTTTGTACATTAATTTTAATGATACTGGAAAACAACCAAATTTATCATAATTTTAAACTTATTAATTTCTTCTGCTTTTATCATTATCCAAACAATATATATTGCCTTACATATTTAATTAAATAAAAGTTTTTTACATTGGTAATTTAATTTATACGATTAATTTCATAACCATTTCTTGAAACATAAATTAAGATTTTAACTTGAATTTCACAGTATATCTCATTTTGATTCTTTCCATAAATTTTGAATCTGGAATTAATTTAGCTTAAGTGTTATCATAACATTCTGTGACATTAATATTTAGTTAAATATTTCATATCATTTACAACTTATTACATGAAATATTTATAATAGTTATAATTCTAAATTATTCAAACTTTTTTACTAAGTATTTTCTCTTTTGATATTACTGAAAATGACAAAGTTTATAGTCGAAAACACTCTAAAAATTTACTTAATTATTCTTTCATTGGTTCCTTTCTGATTAAGCTGGTCTAGAGACTTTAAAATGAACTTTGAATACTTTGTATGTGAAATTTTTCGTTTTTGGAAAACTGACTTAATTCCTCTAATGTAACTACTTTACACAATTCAAGTATGACATATTTTTCAAATATTATTTAACAAGTTTATTAAGAGTGAAGCCGTTGATTATTTTGGTATTAATAAGAATTTAACTTGGTTATTTCTGAAAAGTTGATTAAAATTTTAACTTCCCGTCATTCCTGGTTCCTGGTCCTTGGATCTTTAAAGCGGATGTCTTCTTCTTTCTACCTGGATCCATTCGAGTTCTAGGACGGCGACAACTTGACAAGTTGTAGCGATTGAGTTAGATTTTACGCGAAGTGAAAGTATCCCGCTTTATAACTGGCGTTATAAGAATTACGATAGGAAATTTCCTGTAGCCGCCATCTGGTTCGTCGACTGATTTGCCTAGCTGCAAACCGGCATAGTATCCTCCGGCTCTAACGTTTGTCCTAATAACGTTTTATAGTTTATTATTGCACTATTTACGAGTAGTGTTTTAAACATGGTGTTTGTAGGGGGTTTGATTCACTAGTTATTATTGTTCAATTATTTTATTTCACTTAATTGTCGGCACTGCACTCCCGGTTGGTCAAATTTATTCGTTAATTACAATTTTTTATTACTGACAATAAAATGTTGACTTTTTCACTCTGTAATTATATGTTTTGCTTCACCTAAAATATAAACATTTTAACATTTTCTATGTACTATTTTCTTTGTGACATTCAAATAAATACAAAATATTAATTTCTGTAGATTGCACGGGCAATCTGTCCGTTGGTACACACACATACACACACACACACACACACACACACATGCACACACACACACACACACACACACACACACACACACACACACACACACACATGCACACACACACACACACACACACACACACACACACACACACACACACACACACACACACACACACACACACACACACACACACACACACACACACACACACACACACACACATGCACACACACACACACACACACACACACACACACACACACACACACACACACACACACACACACACACACACACACACACACATGCACACACACACACACACACACACACACACACACACACACACACACACAGACAGACACACACACATACACACACACACACGCACACACACGCACACACACACGCAAGTTACTGTCTCCAGCTGCATATCTCTACTTTCGGTGCCTGAGACAATGACCCTTAACATTAGATAGGAAATAATGGGTAAAACCTTTCATATTTCTCCTACTATACTTCTTATACTCCTAGGATTATCACCATTTCCGATTATACTTCAATATAAAAAAATTAAAGAGAAACTCTGCTTGATATTTACGAGTGTCCATCAACCACTAAAGCAACAGATAAAAGTAGAAATGAAACAGTTTTTTAAGCTGTGACTGCTCATTTTATCAGTTCAGGTTGGCATCACTAACCTCAGTTGTAAACAGTTTCATTATACTTATGTGGTTTGTTCATAACCTCAAAACGTTTTAAAATGGCGTGCAAAATTGAAGTTTCCATAATGGTTGAACAATAACCAGTAATCTTTCATTTTTGCTATCTGATAGAAAAAACAAAAAAAATGTTCAGTAGAATAGAACAATATATTTTATATGGGCCTTAGAAATGTGTATACGTGTGTAAAACAGTTGAAAAACATTTATAACAACAGAACTAAAAGTTATGGTAACAGCCTTCAGGTATGCGGGAGGTGTCGTAATTTACGAATAGTTTGGATGATTTTTCCAATTTCACAAATAATGTCTACTACTCAGTCATGATGATGAACTTTATAAGCTCAGCGTAACTTGTTTTTATTACTCTAAGCCTTCAGGTCGATTCATGCTGTTGGAATGAGTACCCAGGATAATAATGAGCAATGAGGTGTAGCGCTTGTCACTTTACTTTTATTCGATAAAGTAAGTTCCTAGTAAGTCAGCTGTATCCAAACATTTCCACATCTGGCATTTTATTTTAATACTAACTCCTCAAGAGTGTTTATTCCTGTAACCTTTTCTCCCTTTACGCACTAGTTTAGTCTCGTTTCACTTTTTGAATTATGTTATTATTTATTTAATATCTCAGGTTACAGTGCACCCTAGGGCTACAATTATTCATCCTATTAGTTCACGTTTTCCTTATACAGGCCTATACTTTGTTCAAATTTTCTAATCGTTAATATAATATTTTATATTCATCCACTCAAGTTCAAATATATATTTTTTTAATTTTATTGGATTTCACTTGAGGTTAACACAGTTTTTTTCAATTAATAATTCATAAAGTAAATATAAAATAAATAATTAATGTTTTATATGGGAGAAAAACATTTCACACATGGGGAAAGGTATACAAAAGATTAATTTCGTCCAATTTTGCATTAAATAAGTGTTAACATACGATTTCTTAAAAGACATAATTTTATGTTATTTATTATGTGGTAGATCAGCTGTTTTAAAACATAGGTTATACTAATTTGTTTATATAATTTGTAAATATTTAATAAAAGTAATAAAAATGAAAAAAAATTTTGTTAACCTAAGTACTAATTTTCTTTAAAATTTTTTTGTTTACATGACTTGTTAAATATAATTTGTTTAAATATATTCGATGTAATTCTGAAACCCTGCTTAAATAATGCAACATATGAATTACATATTTTTTAAACAAAAATTGTTTTAGTCATCTTTTCCTAATTAAAAAATGTATACATAGACCTCAGTGCTTCCATAACGTTTCCTTCCATAGTAAGTTGACAAGTGATATAATGGGATAAAAGGCTCTTTACAAAATAAAGGGAGTTCTAAAGTGAAGCACATGTCATAGCGTTAGGGTATCATTACGATATCAAAGTTAGGGTTTACTGCTCGTGACGTCATTATAGGAAACAAAAACACCTGATACTTTGTCGTTTATCCCTTCGCTGTCAGCAGTGAATACCTTTAACTGGATTCAACAAACGATCGAATTAAGTTGATCTGTTGCGGCTGTATACTTGTGTTTATTGACTAAGTGGGATGAAGTTGGGTGATTGTTAAATTATAGATAAAATAAAATGAAATATAAATGTGATAATTTAGATCCGAAAAATCAAGCCGTATTTATATTTCTAATCAAAGCTAGATATTAAAGTTTTAGGTAGATTGTATTTACTTTATACTTTTTAAAATTATGTTTGTTTATTTTACGACGACTAGAGTATTGTCACGTATGAAACGTTTGAAAGAAATCGTAATTAAAAATATAATTATGGCAAACTTATAAAACTCCTTGGTCTTATATATATATATATATATATATATATATATATATATATATATATATATATATATATTAAATATGATGATACGCTTTCTTGTAATATAGTTAATAAACTAAAAATATTTCAAAAACAAGAATACTTTTAATGAATATATTTATTCAAAGCTTTCCGCCGATAAAAGCGTTTCTAGATGCTGGTACTATTTTATCGGCGAAAAGCTTTGAATAAATATATTCATTAAAAATATTCTTGTTTTTGAAATATTTTTAATTTATTATTATTATAATAATATATATATATATATATATATATATATATATATATATATATATATATATGACTATTATATATTATATAATCATCATAATGAACGAAAGTAAAGACCATAAATGCTGAGGTCACACCGTACGAAGCCGAATTGCCTTACGAGGTAGTTCTCTCTAAAGAGATCATATAGAATAATCTCTTGTATTTATTAATACTACTAATTGAAAGTAGCAGTAAAAAGTGTTTTACTTGTGCCTGACAATTTTGGGCGTAGGAAAATCTTTCAATTGCCTTCTTTATAGGTTTGGGTGCTTGAACCAAAAGTGATAATATGATTTTATACCGCGCTTGATTTTATGTTATAGAAGAACTGTTTCAAAGCTCATGCTACAAGACTTTAGTTTCTTAATATTAATGAGATAAAAAGTTAATTTTTAATAGTTTTTGTCATATATACATTCACAGCCACGAGAATATGTTGGATTGTTAATTTCCGGAACACATTAGTTTATTTTTCTGTGGATAAAATCGCAGTTTGGACGTTTCACCAGACAACTCTGAAGAATGAAGCCCTGCCGTTCCTTTCATTTTGTTCACCTTTTTGCCAATAGTGGAAAAATTTAATACATTTTATCGGCAGAATGGCGAATAAAAGAAAGGAATGTGAGTAATTTTTGGTTCAGGTGTGTGGATTGGTGTTAATGATTCTTTCCTTTATATATAGGAGCAGATGTGCCTGCGCTCTTCATTAGCCCTTCAACTGTTGTTGAGTTCACTCCGTCATTGATAGATGAGATCATGCATAACGTCGGAACCGCGATTTATGCTCCACAGAATGAACGTGTGTATTAATCTTATGACACTCCCATAACTGTCCCAGTATTTCTACAGATGAAGTGTTTCGGAATACACCTTCTACTGGACCTACTTTAAAACTAGTAGTTCTTCAAAATCGGAGCCTAATACTCGCTCTTTACGCAACAGGTCTCGTTCATGTTTTTAAATTACTTTATTATTCATTTCTTATGGATTACCCTAGGGTAATGTTTTCTTTGTTTATAATAACGTTTTAATTTAAAATTGTAATTGAGTATAGTTATAATCAGTTACTTCATCTTCGCAATATTTTTGTTAATAAATTTTTCAATTAAAAATATCCATAATTTATAAATTTGGTGCCGAACTATAAATAATTCTTGAGTATTTAAGAACTTTTTATTAATATTCAAATATAATAGTATCACAGAAATTTACAATTCTAAAAATTGAGCCTTATCGAATGACAAAATCGGAATTTAATAATGTGAAAAAATATATTAAATTATTACCTTTTATATATTGTTAGAAGCTGTACTAAATGCTTTTAAGTTGACATTTGAATGTTAGACTTCATTTTGTTCAAATTTTTAAGAATTAAAAAACTCTTACATTTTGTTTAAATTACTAAAAAAAATGAATCATTAAAAAAATAGTAAAATTTAACGATTTGAGGAGTGATATGTCTTTGAGAGTATTGTATGTATAGAGCTGTTACTCGTGTTATAATGGATAGAAACTAGTGTAAACTTGTTAGTTAAAGAGAAAACACTTTACGAACGCTATAAATACTGTAAATAATAAAATTGAAGGAGAACCATCAATTTTATTGAGGAAATAAAATGTCGGTCAGAAAAACAAGTTCTTAAAGCTAAATTTAACACTATAAACAAATGGGAAATTTACGAGACATTTTGTAAACGTTTTATGTTACAAATGCTTTTAGAGTTGGTAAAAACACTGCCCTAACTTGTTAACAATAATACAACGCCTGAAAAGCAATATTACGATAATAATGCAATTATACAACAAAAAGAAGTTGAATCTTTTTTCAAAGCAATGGTTTAAAGTGTACCTAAAATTATAAAACCGGGTTTTTGTTTTGAATTGTAATTAGAAATATACTTTATCTCACCCCCAGTCATTCCAATTTACGTTTACACATAAGAGAATAAATTAAAACAGAATACAGAAACTTAACACTATCTTGGTCAGGTTTTCGTAATCGAACTTTTTGTTAACGTGCATCTAAAATGTTGTATCGGAGGTTCCATTCCAACATTTGATTTTACTCGCCCTGGCTTGAAAAAAAAATTCGATAAAATTCACACAATTTTGTTTACTAAAACAGTATTAGAATACTGACAATTTGAGTAGGTCCTCTGTAGCTATTGGTGAAGTTGACAGTTGTCGTTTAGCAGTAAAGTTATTGTTTATGCACTTAGACAGAAGAGATGTGTATAGGTTTACTTGCCTTATGAAAACTTATTTTATTGAAATCGTAGGGAGGTGCCTCCTTGTTACAAAAAGGGGTAACCATCCGACTAGGTAGAGCATAGTTTTGACTAAGAAAGACATATCATGGCTTCATAGAATTAGAAGTAATATTATTACACACCTAAGTAGTATTTTGTTAACAATAACGTAGAGCATCAAAGGTTGGACAGTAAACAAGAAAATGAAAATTAAACCCATGGTGTAAAACAAAATAGTTGGCGAAGATGCTGCAGTCACCCCCCACAGGGCAGAGTCACCCCCACATGGCAGAGTCACCCACCACAGGGCAGAGTCACCCACCACAGGGCAGAGTCACCCACCACAGGGCAGAGTCACCCACCACAGGGCAGAGTCACCCACCACAGGACAGAGTTACCCCCACAGGGCAGAGTCACCCCCACAGGCCAGAGTCACCCACCACAGGCCAGAGTCACCCACCACAGGGCAGAGTCACCCACCACAGGGCAGAGTCACCCACCACAGGGCAGAGTTACCCCCACAGAGCAGATTCACCCCCACAGGGCAGAGTCACCCCTCACAGGGCAGAACCTGATAACGTTTTTTTGTTGCGGGAATCTAGTATCAAGTAGCCCCAATACCCCGATCTCCATAATATACCTCTGAAACCATAGTGAGGATCATGCCAATCATAGCATTGAGACCTTCAAGTTTTTCCTTCACCGGTTTTATAGCACCACATTCCAAAAGTATATGTCTTGTTACATAGTGGAAGCTACTACATGTCCAGTTCTTACTTTGCTTGCGGACATCGATGTTGCTCTGGGTTTACTTTGTATATTTCACTTAGTATCGGTGCTCTTTGGCTCCAATACAGATAGAACCCTGTCTTGCTTGTTTACCATGTATTTACCCATTCTCCATTGTAATTGCTTTGACTAGAATTTTACATCCTCCAAGAGTATTTACAGACCTCCGGATCACATTGTCTATGCTAGTTTTTCAATGGTCATTACATTCACACGCATTTCACTATGCCTAGGAACCCACTGGACAGTGACGTTTTCTCTTCCCTGCAATCATCGGGTGTGTTACTTCTGAGCCACTAAACCAATAGTCTCAACGTGTTTTCGGTTTGAATACATAATAATCCTTTCGTCACCAGTAGGATAATGACTGTGGTGGCATTGACAACTAGTAAGTTGGACGTAGAGAACAATGGTATGGTAGTGTCAAAGGCTCTGTCGAGACTGGCACTATACAAAGTGATCAAATCAAAGAAATAATAAATGCAGATACACTGCATTAGATAATAATAGGAAAAGCGTTTCTTGGTACTGTCATATGAGCGTATAATATATTATTAACAAAAATTTGAAAATAAATCCGTAAAGGAACAAGATGAAAAAACTGTGAAAAGAAATCCTATTACAGTTTATTTTGTATACCATTCAGTAGAAGAGATATTTAAGGTAATTCAGGACCAAACTGTCGCTCAAAAGAGGTTGCGGTAGTACAGTAGTTGTACATACACACACGCGCGCACGTACACACTACAATGTTTAATCTTCTCCAAACGACTTTTGTGAGAACAGAAACAACAAAATCAATTTGAACCCATCTCTTTTTTGCAATGTAAAACATATAATAAAACCCATGTTTTATGACAGGTATAAACCATACGGAAACATAAATCCCACCTTTATTCTGTGTGATAATCACGGCGAGTTTGTGGGGATAACGTGAAACAAGTTTTAAAAATGTTGTTAACACTAAAACTTGTATCTACGTACATAAAAGTTTTAAGTGCATATGTTGAATATAAACATAGGTAATTGTAAAAGTTGAATATAAAAGCTGCTGCTTCTACATCGCCTATATTTTACAACTGGGACAGCCATTACGCTACGTTCGGCCTGCTCTTTAGGCGCCAAAAGAACTAATGTAAAAATAGTTAAATTATTAATTAAGGAGTTGAATTTACTTTATAAATTCAAATGCAATATAAAAATATACCCCACGACAGTGATACTTACTATTATGCTCCTCAGAAGGTGGAAAAGTTTCATTGCATTTTTTTCTCTCTCAATTTGTATACATATATATTTCTGAATGTGTGCGCATGCGCGCGCAGGGGTCCGTACGTGTGTGCGTGCAATTGTATGCGCCTGCATGTACGTGCGTGCGTGTGTGTGTGTGTGTGTGTGTGTGTGTGTGTGTGTACGTGCTTGCGTGCCTTTCTTATACGTCCTCCAGAAGAACCTCTCTAATCCGTCACTATAATTCGTCACCGTATTCATGACAGGAATAACAAACACAGTCTGCACTGTCACGTAGTGTAGAAGCTGTCACATCAGAGAAACATTTGTTAAAACCATAGAAAATGAGAGAATTTTTTTAAAAAATAATCCGTAGATTTAATATACAATAATATACCTTACTAGTGTTACTTTTGTTACAAGGTACTGTAATAGGTTTTTTTAATGTCTTTCATGAAAATAGAGTAAGGTACTGTACTTTATCGGAGAACTATACTGCAAGCTGCTAGTGTTTTTGTAGTGTTTTTCAGTTTTTCAACTTTATGTACAACAGTTATTATATTACACACCTATTTACTTATTAATGAGCTATGTTTACCCACAATAACATATTAATTTCATGACTTCCGTAATTAGTATTTCTTGAATTCGTCAACCCATCGGTCCCAAACGTGTCGAATTAGAGAGGTTCTACTGTATAACACCTTTTTGTAATAGATCTGCTTTGACAAAGACACAAACAAACATACTCATTTTATATATATATATATATATATATATATATATATTTATATATGTATATAAATAAAATATATATATATATATATATATTCAAGATTAAATAATATACACTAATTACAGGAATT